>VCJN01002065.1:0-11517 GCA_006384855.1 Tetraselmis striata
GAAGTACACGACCCGCTTTCAACAGACTGTGGAGGTAGTTCATTTGCGGGCGGGGCCCTTGCGTCAAGTAGGTGCTCGGAATCTGCACGCAACAGATTTTCGCCTTGTAGACCGGCAGCAGCGGTAGGAGCAAATTCAGGTGAGTGAACCAAGGCGACATGACAACGACAAAGGGCTCCTTGCCTAGGGCAGCGTTACAAGAGCTAGGGGCGACAGTACACGGGTTTGCACGCGAGAGATGCGAGCGCTCATATGCCCCCACTGCGGAGATGCGGCGGGTAATCCCACCCTGTACCTTTAAATTCTCTCCACCCTCCGCATCTCTTGCCCGTCAGTCGTGCCAGCGGTGGCTTCAGCCACCGCTGCTTTGACGTCCGGGAGGACGTACCCGTCGTCCCCAATGTGGGCCTCCGGGTTCCAGTGCCGCATCTCTTTCGCCGCCGTCATGGTTCTCGCCGTCTCGCATACACGAACCCACGTTGCTTGCCGAGGTGCTCCGAGAGATGCGCCCTTAAAGTCGCCGAATCTCTTCCGACGACCAACCACAAGGCGCGTCCGTTGGTGTCGGGGTTTCTTGGGTGCTTTGGCGCGATGAGAAGTACACGACCCGCTGTCAACAGGCTGTTGAGGTAGTCCATTCGCGGCAGGGGCCTTTGCGTCGTGTAGGTGCTCGGAATCTCCACGCGATAGATTACCGCCTTGTAGACCGGCAGCAACGGTAGGAGCAAATTCAGGTGAGTGAACCAAGGCGACATGGCAACGACAAAGGGCTCCTTGCCTAGGGCAGCGATACAAGAGCTAGGGGCGACAGTACCCGGGTTTGTACACGAGAGATGCGGGCGTTCACCTGCCCCCACTGCGGAGATGCGGGTAATTCCACCCTTTACGGCGGTCAATTCGATCCCTCCACCCTCCGCATCTCTTGCTCGCCAGTCGTGCCAGCGGTGGCTTCAGCCACCGCTGCCTTGACGTCCGGGAGGACGTACCTGTCGTCCCCAATGTGGGCCTCCGGGTTCCAGTGCCCCGTCTCTTTCGCCGCCGTCATGGTTCTCGCCGTCTCGCATACACGAACCCACGTTGCTTGCCGAGGTGCTCCGAGAGATGCGCCCTTAAAGTCGCCGAATCTCGTCCGACGACCAACCACAAGGCGTGTCTGTTGGTGTCGGGGTTTCTTGGGTGCTTTGACGCGATGAGAAGTGCACGACCCGCTTTCAACAGACTGTGGAGGTAGTTCATTTGCGGGCGGGGCCCTTGCGTCAAGTAGGTGCTCGGAATCTGCACGCAACAGATTTCCGCCTTGTAGGCCGGCAGCAGCGGTAGGAGCAAATTCAGGTGAGTGAACCAAGGCGACGTGACAACGACAAAGGGATCCTTGCACAGGGCAGCGTTAAAAGAGCTAGGAGCGACACTACACGGGTTTGTACGCGAGAGCTGCGACCGCTCATATGCCCCCACTGCGGAGATGCGGGTAATCCCACCCTCTACCTTTAAATTCTCTCCACCCTCCGCATCTCTTGCTCGTCAGTCGTGCCAGCGGTGGCTTCAGCCACCGCTGCTTTGACGTCCAGGAGGACGTACCCGTCGTCCCCAATGTGGGCCTCCGGGTTCCAGTGCCGCGTCTCTCGCCGCCGCCATGGTTCTCGCTGTCTCGCATACATGTCGAGATGCGCGACGGCGAGGTGCGCTTAACGCAGCCCACGGCGCCGTGATGAGAGATGCAAGCGAAGATGCGAGTCCGCGTACCGTTGGAGTCGCTCCTGGGAGAGGGACCAAAGGTGGCACACCTTGAGGCTTGGGGGGTCAGGCTGAGGCTCGCCGTGAAGCGAAGGCTACGAATCTCCGGCCCCGGTCGACCATAGCGGTCCGCTTCCATGTTGCCCACCGCCCGGCTTCATGGGCCTCATGGGCTGAGTCGTGGGTATTGGCGCATGAGACGCCCTCCTGCCGGAACGCAAGTGCATCTGCGGAGAATCTTGCGCCATGGGGGTCACTAGCAGTTCGTCGAGAGCCTTGCTCGTTGGGTCAAAGCCAAGTGCAGCCGCAGATGTCCCCGCCACGCACAGAACTGTGCAAGCGGGCAGATGTGCGTTTCGCTCTGCGAGGACGGTCTGCCATGCTTTTGTGCACCGAGAAGCGTTAAGATGCCTCAAAGAATACAAGCGCGAGGGAGCTTGCGAGGGGTAGATGAGTGGGAAGCACAGTGGCGGCGTAGCATTCGAGGCCAGAAAAAACGGTTGGCGTGGAAGGGTAGCGACGCATCTCGTCAAAGGGCGGTGGACAGGCGTGTAGTACATAGTGCAGGTTCATTTCACTGAACAGTACCTCGTACAGTGTTGGCAAGAAAAGGAAGCCAGTTTCACAGTACATTCGTACAGTGTTAGGCTGGACTCAAATTTGCACCCCCCAAAAGGGGTACAATATTGAGTTAAGGGGGGTGCAATTTTGAGTCCAGAAATGTGCCCATTTTGACTCAATAATCGCCCTTTTTCCGCGCACACAACAACACTTACTACCGGTTCCGTCCCACGCGGATGGATGCGGGGCTTGCGGAGTGCATTGGCGGTGCGTAGAGGAGCGTGCTGCAAATACTTGGGGTGCATCGGACGCCGGATGCCCATCCACCCGGCGTAAAAGACGCGCAATATTCACACTAAAGTCACACACAAATGTGTGAAAACCGATCATTCCGTGCCGGATGGATGGGAATACGGCGTCCGATGCAGCCAAAACCCCAGCAACACGCTATTCTATGCACCGCCAATGCACTCCGCAACCCCCGCCTCATTCTCCGTCGATTTGGAAAGTGCCTTCAAATTATCCACCGCTATTTGCGATTCCCGCCGTGTAATGTTGTCACGATGTGCGCACACAACAACACTTACTACCGGTTCCGTCCCACGCGGATGGATGCGGGGCTTGCGGAGTGCATTGGCGGTGCGTAGAGGAGCGTGCTGCAAATACTTGGGGTGCATCGGACGCCGGATGCCCATCCACCCGGCGTAAAAGACGCGCAATATTCACACTAAAGTCACACACAAATGTGTGAAAACCGATCATTCCGTGCCGGATGGATGGGAATACGGCGTCCGATGCAGCCAAAACCCCAACAACACGCTATTCTATGCACCGCCAATGCACTCCGCAACCCCCGCCTCATTCTCCGTCGATTTGGAAAGTGCCTTCAAATTATCCACCGCTATTTGCAATTCCCGCCGTGTAATGTTGTCACGATGTGCGCACACAACAACACTAACTACCGGTTCCGTCCCACGCGGATGGATGCGGGGCTTGCGGAGTGCATTGGCGGTGCGTAGAGTAGCGTGATGCAAATACATGGGGTGCATCGGACGCCGGATGCCCATCCACCCGGCGTAAAAGACGCGCAATATTCACACTAAAGTCACACACAAATGTGTGAAAACCGATCATTCCGTGCCGGATGGATGGGAATACGGCGTCCGATGCAGCCAAAACCCCAGCAACACGCTATTCTATGCACCGCCAATGCACTCCGCAACCCCCGCCTCATTCTCCGTCGATTTAGAAAGTGCCTTCAAATTATCCACCGCTATTTGCAATTCCCGCCGTGTAATGTTGTCACGATGTGCGCACACAACAACACTTACTACCAGTTCCCACACGGATGGAGGCGGGGCTGGCGGAGTGCATTGGCGGTGCGTAGAGTAGCGTGATGCAAATACTTGGGGTGCATCGGACGCCGGATGCCCATCCACGCGGCGTAAAAGACGCGCAATATTCACACTAAAGTCACACACAAATGTGTGAAAACCGATCATTCCGTGCCGGATGGATGGGAATACGGCGTCCGATGCAGCCAAAACCCCAGCAACACGCTATTCTATGCACCGCCAATGCACTCCGCAACCCCCGCCTCATTCTCCATCGATTTGGAAAGTGCCTTCAAATTATCCACCGCTATTTGCAATTCCCGCCGTGTAATGTTGTCACGATGTGCGCACACAACAACACTAACTACCGGTTCCGTCCCACGCGGATGGAGGCGGGGCTTGCGGAGTGCATTGGCGGTGCGTAGAGTAGCGTGCTGCAAATACTTGAGGTGCATCGGACGCCGGATGCCCATCCACCCGGCGTAAAAGACGCGCAATATTCACACTAAAGTCACACACAAATGTGTGAAAACCGATCATTCCGTGCCGGATGGATGGGAATACGGCGTCCGATGCAGCCAAAACCCCAACAACACGCTATTCTATGCACCGCCAATGCACTCCGCAACCCCCGCCTCATTCTCCGTCGATTTGGAAAGTGCCTTCAAATTATCCACCGCTATTTGCAATTCCCGCCGTGTAATGTTGTCACGATGTGCGCACACAACAACACTTACTACCGGTTCCGCCCCACGCGAATGGAGGCGGGGCTTGCGGAGTGCATTGGCGGTGCGTAGAGTAGCGTGCTGCAAATACTTGGGGTGCATCGGACGCCGGATGCCCATCCACGCGGCGTAAAAGACGCGCAATATTCACACTAAAGTCACACACAAATGTGTGAAAACCGATCATTCCGTGCCGGATGGATGGGAATACGGCGTCCGATGCAGCCAAAACCCCAGCAACACGCTATTCTATGCACCGCCAATGCACTCCGCAACCCCCGCCTCATTCTCCGTCGATTTGGAAAGTGCCTTCAAATTATCCACCGCTATTTGCAATTCCCGCCGTGTAATGTTGTCACGATGTGCGCACACAACAACACTTACTACCGGTTCCGTCCCACGCGGATGGAGGCGGGGCTTGCGGAGTGCATTGGCGGTGCGTAGAGTAGCGTGCTGCAAATACTTGGGGTGCATCGGACGCCGGATGCCCATCCACGCGGCGTAAAAGACGCGTGATATTCACACTAAAGTCACACACAAATGTGTGAAAACCGATCATTCCGTGCCGGATGGATGGGAATACGGCGTCCGATGCAGCCAAAACCCCAGCAACACGCTATTCTATGCACCGCCAATGCACTCCGCAACCCCCGCCTCATTCTCCATCGATTTGGAAAGTGCCTTCAAATTATCCACCGCTATTTGCAATTCCCGCCGTGTAATGTTGTCACGATGTGCGCACACAACAACACTTACTACCAGTTCCCACACGGATGGAGGCGGGGCTGGCGGAGTGCATTGGCGGTGCGTAGAGTAGCGTGATGCAAATACTTGGGGTGCATCGGACGCCGGATGCCCATCCACGCGGCGTAAAAGACGCGCAATATTCACACTAAAGTCACACACAAATGTGTGAAAACCGATCATTCCGTGCCGGATGGATGGGAATACGGCGTCCGATGCAGCCAAAACCCCAGCAACACGCTATTCTATGCACCGCCAATGCACTCCGCAACCCCCGCCTCATTCTCCATCGATTTGGAAAGTGCCTTCAAATTATCCACCGCTATTTGCAATTCCCGCCGTGTAATGTTGTCACGATGTGCGCACACAACAACACTTACTACCGGTTCCGTCCCACGCGGATGGAGGCGGGGCTTGCGGAGTGCATTGGCGGTGCGTAGAGTAGCGTGATGCAAATACTTGGGGTGCATCGGACGCCGGATGCCCATCCACGCGGCGTAAAAGACGCGCAATATTCACACTAAAGTCACACACAAATGTGTGAAAACCGATCATTCCGTGCCGGATGGATGGGAATACGGCGTCCGATGCAGCCAAAACCCCAACAACACGCTATTCTATGCACCGCCAATGCACTCCGCAACCCCCGCCTCATTCTCCGTCGATTTGGAAAGTGCCTTCAAATTATCCACCGCTATTTGCAATTCCCGCCGTGTAATGTTGTCACGATGTGCGCACACAACAACACTTACTACCAGTTCCCACACGGATGGAGGCGGGGCTGGCGGAGTGCATTGGCGGTGCGTAGAGTAGCGTGATGCAAATACTTGGGGTGCATCGGACGCCGGATGCCCATCCACCCGGCGTAAAAGACGCGCAATATTCACACTAAAGTCACACACAAATGTGTGAAAACCGATCATTCCGTGCCGGATGGATGGGAATACGGCGTCCGATGCAGCCAAAACCCCAGCAACACGCTATTCTATGCACCGCCAATGCACTCCGCAACCCCCGCCTCATTCTCCGTCGATTTGGAAAGTGCCTTCAAATTATCCACCGCTATTTGCAATTCCCGCCGTGTAATGTTGTCACGATGTGCGCACACAACAACACTTACTACCGGTTCCGTCCCACGCGGATGGAGGCGGGGCTTGCGGAGTGCATTGGCGGTGCGTAGAGTAGCGTGCTGCAAATACTTGGGGTGCATCGGACGCCGGATGCCCATCCACGCGGCGTAAAAGACGCGCAATATTCACACTAAAGTCACACACAAATGTGTGAAAACCGATCATTCCGTGCCGGATGGATGGGAATACGGCGTCCGATGCAGCCAAAACCCCAGCAACACGCTATTCTATGCACCGCCAATGCACTCCGCAACCCCCGCCTCATTCTCCGTCGATTTGGAAAGTGCCTTCAAATTATCCACCGCTATTTGCAATTCCCGCCGTGTAATGTTGTCACGATGTGCGCACACAACAACACTTACTACCGGTTCCGTCCCACGCGGATGGATGCGGGGCTTGCGGAGTGCATTGGCGGTGCGTAGAGTAGCGTGATGCAAATACTTGGGGTGCATCGGACGCCGGATGCCCATCCACGCGGCGTAAAAGACGCGCAATATTCACACTAAAGTCACACACAAATGTGTGAAAACCGATCATTCCGTGCCGGATGGATGGGAATACGGCGTCCGATGCAGCCAAAACCCCAGCAACACGCTATTCTATGCACCGCCAATGCACTCCGCAACCCCCGCCTCATTCTCCGTCGATTTGGAAAGTGCCTTCAAATTATCCACCGTCAGTTGCAATTCCCGCCGTGTAATGTTGTCACGATGTGCGCACACAACAACACTAACTACCGGTTCCGTCCCACGCGGATGGAGGCGGGGCTTGCGGAGTGCATTGGCGGTGCGTAGAGTAGCGTGCTGCAAATACTTGGGGTGCATCGGACGCCGGATGCCCATCCACCCGGCGTAAAAGACGCGCAATATTCACACTAAAGTCACACACAAATGTGTGAAAACCGATCATTCCGTGCCGGATGGATGGGAATACGGCGTCCGATGCAGCCAAAACCCCAGCAACACGCTATTCTATGCACCGCCAATGCACTCCGCAACCCCCGCCTCATTCTCCGTCGATTTGGAAAGTGCCTTCAAATTATCCACCGCTATTTGCAATTCCCGCCGTGTAATGTTGTCACGATGTGCGCACACAACAACACTTACTACCGGTTCCGTCCCACACGGATGGAGGCGGGGCTGGCGGAGTGCATTGGCGGTGCGTAGAGTAGCGTGATGCAAATACTTGGGGTGCATCGGACGCCGGATGCCCATCCACGCGGCGTATAAGACGCGCAATATTCACACTAAAGTCACACACAAATGTGTGAAAACCGATCATTCCGTGCCGGATGGATGGGAATACGGCGTCCGATGCAGCCAAAACCCCAGCAACACGCTATTCTATGCACCGCCAATGCACTCCGCAACCCCCGCCTCATTCTCCGTCGATTTGGAAAGTGCCTTCAAATTATCCACCGCTATTTGCAATTCCCGCCGTGTAATGTTGTCACGATGTGCGCACACAACAACACTAACTACCGGTTCCGTCCCACGCGGATGGAGGCGGGGCTTGCGGAGTGCATTGGCGGTGCGTAGAGTAGCGTGCTGCAAATACTTGGGGTGCATCGGACGCCGGATGCCCATCCACCCGGCGTAAAAGACGCGCAATATTCACACTAAAGTCACACACAAATGTGTGAAAACCGATCATTCCGTGCCGGATGGATGGGAATACGGCGTCCGATGCAGCCAAAACCCCAGCAACACGCTATTCTATGCACCGCCAATGCACTCCGCAACCCCCGCCTCATTCTCCGTCGATTTAGAAAGTGCCTTCAAATTATCCACCGTCAATTGCAATTCCCGCCGTGTAATGTTGTCACGATGTGCGCACACAAGGTACAGGGCACATTTTTGAGTCAAAACGGTCCAATTCCTGGACTCAAAAATGTGCCCCCCACGTGATCGCTTAGGCTGGGATATGTACCCATTTTTCGGTCACATTTCAGGTGCAATGCAATACTATACGAGAGTACTAGAAATGGCACACCGGCGTGTCCTCTTCGCGCCCTCAGTCGCGTAAAGTACTATCCGCCTCACCTTGGAAGATTGCGGACGCGAGGGCATGGCGACTGCGTTTCAAGCGTTTCAAGCCTGGAAATCGAGCCTCACTCGCGCAGAGAAGACGCCCCGGGCCTACGAGTCTATCGCCGACCTCAGAGATTGTGTTCGTCGCAACGAGATGCTACCTCTGAACCCTGCTGACAGCGACGCGGCGTTGGGGCGAGATGTCGGCGCAGGCGGCGGTGCGGGCTTCGCGTCCCGAGATGAGGGCTCCTTAGGCGGAGATGCGGGTCGGGGAGGCGGAGATGCGGCACCGCCACGTGAAGATGTGGCCCTGCGACTCCCACCAGCGGCACCCGAAGGCGCCTGACGGCTTGACGGGGCTTCGCGTTTCGGCTTAGGCGCCTGGAAGGGGTCGTCGTCCTCCAACTCTTTCGCCATCTTAAAGGAGGAGTCGGCCCACGCTTTTTGGAATGCTTCTTGCGCAGCTTAATGGGCGACAAGCTGCTGCTCTTGCCTCCATAGGCGGAGATGCGGGTCGGGGAGGCGGAGATGCGGCAGTGCGGCACCGCCACGGGAAGATGTGGCCCTGCGACTCCCACCAGCGGCACCCGAAGGCGCCTGACGGCTTGACATGGCTTCGCGTTTCGGCTTAGGCGCCTGGAAGGGGTCGTCGTCCTCCAACTCTTTCGCCATCTTAAAGGAGGAGTCGGCCCACGCTTCTTGGAATGCTTCTTGCGCAGCTTATTGGGCTACAAGCTGCTGCTCTTGCCTCCATAGGCGGAGATGCGGGTCGGGGAGGCGGAGATGCGGCACCGCCACGGGAAGATGTGGCCCTGCGACTCCCACCAGCGGCACCCGAAGGCGCCTGACGGCTTGACGTGGCTTCGCGTTTCGGCTTAGGCGCCTGGAAGGGGTCGTCGTCCTCCAACTCTTTCGCCATCTTAAAGGAGGAGTCGGCCCACGCTTTTTGGAATGCTTCTTGCGCAGCTTAATGGGCGACAAGCTGCTGCTCTTGCCTCCATAGGCGGAGATGCGGGTCGGGGAGGCGGAGATGCGGCAGTGCGGCACCGCCACGGGAAGATGTGGCCCTGCGACTCCCACCAGCGGCACCCGAAGGCGCCTGACGGCTTGACGTGGCTTCGCGTTTCGGCTTAGGCGCCTGGAAGGGGTCGTCGTCCTCCAACTCTTTCGCCATCTTAAAGGATGAGTCGGCCCACGCTTCTTGGAATGCTTCTTGCGCAGCTTATTGGGCTACAAGCTGCTGCTCTTGCCTCCATAGGCGGAGATGCGGGTCGGGGAGGCGGAGATGCGGCACCGCCACGGGAAGATGTGGCCCTGCGACTCCCACCAGCGGCACCCGAAGGCGCCTGACGGCTTGACGTGGCTTCGCGTTTCGGCTTAGGCGTCTGGAAGGGGTCGTCGTCCTCCAACTCTATCGCCATCTTGAAGGAGGACTCGGCCCGCGCTTCTTGGAATGCTTTTTGCGCAGCTTAATGGGCGACAAGCTGATCTTGCCTCCCGTGCTCAACGCACCGTGCGGGCGCTTCGTCGCACTCGAAGGCTGAGGCTCACTCGGCGGCTTGGCAGTCTCCGAGGGACCAAGCCTGCTCGGGGGAGGGACGGAGCTGCTCGAAGCTCTATCAAGAGACCTGCTGCAGCGCCGTTTTGGGAGCCATCTGCATCAGATTGCTGCAGCGCTGCACCGCAGATGCTGCCTTAAGGCATGCTTCAATTGCCTGGATGGCTGCAAACCATTTATTAGTATGCGGGGCTGCATGGCATAGAAGGGATATGAATACGCACCGGCTTGACGATACCATACAGATTGCAGGGCAGTAGGGATAATACGTTATATTTGCTGGCGGCACGCCGCAGATTGCTGCAGCGCTGCATCGCAGATGCTGCCTTTAAGCATGCTTTGATTGCCTAGATGGCTGCAAACCATTAAGTATGCGGGGCTGCATGAATCACCAACATGCGCCGGTCGCCGCGCGTTGGCGCGTTGGCGCCCCGCTGCGCCGGCCGCGGCGCGTTGGCGCCCCGCTGCGCCGGCCGCGGCGCGTTGGCGCCCCGCTGCGCCGGCCGCGGCGCGTTGGCGCCCCGCTGCGCCGGCCGCGGCGCGTTGGCGCCCCGCTGCGCCGGCCGCGGCGCGTTGGCGCCCCGCTGCGCCGGCCGCGGCGCGTTGGCGCCCCGCTGCGCCGGCCGCGGCGCGTTGGCGCCCCGCTGCGCCGGCCGCGGCGCGTTGGCGCCCCGCTGCGCCGGCCGCGGCGCGTTGGCGCCCCGCTGCCCCGGCCGCGGCGCGTTGGCGCCCCGCTGCCCCGGCCGCGGCGCGTTGGCGCCCCGCTGCCCCGGCCGCGGCGCGTTGGCGCCCCGCTGCCCCGGCCGCGCTAGCAAAGGAAGTGCGGTTTGTGAAATCGACGAACAGGAGTCGATTAAACTCTTATCTGCGGTTGAGAATGATTTGTTGTGATAGTTGATTATGATTTATGAGGTATTGTCCAGGGAGCTATGGCAGCGAATTTCAAGCGGCATGAATCCATTGTCACGGACCAGACACGAACCCACGTTGCTTGCCGAGGTTCTCCGAGAGATGCGCCCTTAAAGTCGCCGAATCTCTTCCGACGACCAACCACAAGGCGCGTCCGTTGGTGTCGGGGTTTCTTGGGTGCTTTGGCGCGATGAGAAGTACACGACCCGCTGTCAACAGGCTGTTGAGGTAGTCCATTCGCGGCAGGGGCCTTTGCGTCGTGTAGGTGCTCGGAATCTCCACGCGATAGATTACCGCCTTGTAGACCGGCAGCAGCGGTAGGAGCAAATTCAGGTGAGTGAACCAAGGCGACATGGCAACGACAAAGGGCTCCTTGCCTAGGGCAGCGATACAAGAGCTAGGGGCGACAGTACCCGGGTTTGTACACGAGAGATGCGGGCGTTCACCTGCCCCCACTGCGGAGATGCGGGTAATTCCACCCTTTACGGCGGTCAATTCGATCCCTCCACCCTCCGCATCTCTTGCTCGCCAGTCGTGCCAGCGGTGGCTTCAGCCACCGCTGCCTTGACGTCCGGGAGGACGTACCTGTCGTCCCCAATGTGGGCCTCCGGGTTCCAGTGCCCCGTCTCTTTCGCCGCCGTCATGGTTCTCGCCGTCTCGCATACACGAACCCACGTTGCTTGCCGAGGTGCTCCGAGAGATGCGCCCTTAAAGTCGCCGAATCTCTTCCGACGACCAACCACAAGGCGCGTCTGTTGGTGTCGGGATTTCTTGGGTGCTTTGGCGCGATGA
>VCJN01002067.1:0-23144 GCA_006384855.1 Tetraselmis striata
ATATATTATAAAATCACCAGTTTGGGATTGATGATTGCTTATTATTTCCGGAGTGTGAAAGCTTTTATGATTTATTCCATACTAAACTTATTAATGGATTAAATATAAATATTCAAAGCAAAAATGGAATGAAAAATTTCAAAAGTAACAAAATGTTTCTTAGCGGATTCTTATTAAATACGTTTTAGTTTTGGGCAAAAAACCAGAAAGAAAGAATATAATAAAAAAAAGTGTGCCCAAAAACACACTTTTTTTTATATTCTTGTTGTTAAAAAAAGTAAAATTATAGAACTAAAGAGTTAATTTTTGTTTTTTTTTCTGTTGGTTTTGACGTTGACTCGCTTGACGAAATAGAAGCATTTTTTTCTTCAGAACTCCCATCCGAGTCCTTATCTGAGTCCTCATCTGAGTCCTCATCTGAGTCCTCATCATCAGAAGAATTTTCGTATCGGAAGATAATCATCAAAGCCGTCAAGAGTGGCCTTAAGACTTCTAATGTTAAAACTGTCTCTCCGACCGTGCAATAATTTCCGTCAATAAAGCAACAACTCAAAAACAATCCCGTAGGGATGAGTGTTTCTATGCTTTCTAAGGTGTTGCTGTTTATGTATTGCTCCGTTAACTGACTAAGGTCGCGACATCCTACCGACATTAGTTTCTCGTATACTGATCTATACGCGACAGCTCTTAGCATTGGATACTTAAAAAATTGATAAAAGAAATGAAACCCATAGCTATGACGAATTAAATGACGAAAGTTTTGAGTCGATTCTTGTGATATTTGATTCGGCCATACGGAGATAGGAAAGTCGAATTCCGACAACGGGTTGTTATCACTAATTTGTAAACACAGTTGCCGTTGTTTAACCTCATCTAATATGGTTGAAAACTCCTCATTTGATACATTTTCGTCCAAACTATAACGGCGAATTTTTTGGGCGTCGTGCATAAGATTTAAGTTTTTCATATACTACTTGAACTCTTAAAGGAAAGACTGTCTGTTTTAAAAAATGTAGAGACTTTGCAGCCTATATTGGTGCAGGAGAAGGACTTGAACCTTCATTTACAGATCATGAGCCTATCGAGTTAACCAATTACTCTATCCTGCTTATTCCAGAATAATAGATGCTTCTTTTCTAATTGTTAAGAATATTCACAAAAGAAAGTCAAATAGTTAAAACATAATGAACGAATCAATCTATTTGTCTTCATTTCATTCTTGGTTCAGATCAATTCATACATCAAATTGAGTTTTGTTTTTTCGTTGTTTTTTTGAAAGAATGAATTTGTCTTTTTTCTTTTCAATTATTCTATTTGAAATACTTCTTTCTTATCTTAACCCCCCCCATTGAATGAGTCCTTTTCTTTTGAATCTTTCCACTTTGAATTTCTCTTTTTCATTTCCCTCCACCACTTTTTTTTCTCTCTTTCAGAGAGGGATTGGAAGAGAAGGATTTCTTTTATTTCAAGATTCTCTCTTCAAATTCCCCCCCCCCTTTTATATATGTCAATTCAATTTTTATATAGGTTAATGGTATTTTATTGACTTCTGATATTATGAATCAATTATTAGTGGATATTGTCATTTCCATATCAATAGAACAATATGTATTTTGGAATGGATTCATTGTTTGATAATGTCTTTGACTAAATTCATAGTTGGATTAGTTATAATATAGAAACGAGTCTTTTGCTTATGTCTGAGTATTGTGTTTGAAACCATCTTATTTTATCTATGTTGATTTCCGGATGAATCTATATTTTATTTAGGTTTGGTGGGTTTTTGATTTTTCCCTAGAACTGTTATAAAAGCTATTTAAGGGGGTGTTTTGATGGTTAGAGTCACATAGTACTTGAATTCATTTTTCTTTCATTTGAGAGCGTTTTGAGTAGCTTCTGGTGGATTTTTAGGTTCACCAAAAATGATCGAAATCCTCTTTTTTAAGATGACAAAAAGTCGTCAACAAAAATGAAATGATCCATGAGTTAAGTCAAAGAGGCCTTCAGGTTTCATGCCGCCCCCGCTGTTAAATGGAATTTTCGATAAGGATTTCTAATCCTTCTCTTCCAATACATCGTTTTTTTTCTTTTCGTTGGAGTGAATTGAAATCAATAATTTGATTTAGGAATAGATCTAAATCTAAATCAATGTCTAATTTGACTAACTATGAACAAACCTTAACCTTCAAAATTAGCTATCTTTTAAAGAGCACATAATCGTTTTTTTTTGTTCTACTCTCTATTGAACATGCCCATATTCTTCATATAGAGGGAAAAATTTAGGCTATTTCCTTTTTTAGGTACTTTACCCGATTAACCTTCGTATTTTTAAAATATGAAGCACAATACCCCAAGTAAAAGCTGAGGAATTTTGGTATAATCCTGAGGTGTGATGTTGAGTGGAATTTAGGCTTGTCTCGAGTCATATTTAAAATATGTTAGGCCTGAATTTTTTCGACAATTTGAGGATAAGTCTAATATTCAAAAATCTTTTCATTTCAATTATGACAAATCGTTAGAATACGACCTAGTTTTCAAATCTAACGAAATGCTAAAAAGGTCTGATTTGATACATTTGATTGAAACTTTTTGGGACAATTGAAGCATTTTTGTTTTTTATGTACTTATCTTAAAAATGATTTCATTTTAACTTCTTTTGTGCTCGTTGAATGCAAAGGAATTACTGAAACCTATCCGCCCAATAATTGAGTTTGGCTGACTGGTTTTTTATCAGATAAAAGAAAGGTTTTCAGTTTTGCTGCCATTTTTTGGCAAAGTACAAGTATTTTTGTTTTAAAGGATGAAAACTTTTGTTCAGAAACTTTTCAAATGCAGGTTCCAATTGAGATTGAGCACCAAAAAAAAAAAGTTTGTGCTATTGAAGATTTGAAAAGGTTAAAAGCTCTAATTCATGGTAAAAGGAAATACAAAATTCATTATAACATAAGGTTTTTTTTGAGATCTTAGGTAATAGACCTGATTTTTGAGAAAATTTCCTTTTGCCCGTGGCGAAAATACTTTTCATTTTAGAAATTAACGTTAAAAATGATGTTTCTAAAATGGTATGGAGAAAAAGCAGGGAGTCAGGCCTTTAAATGAAGGGTTCTTTACTGTGTGTTTGTTGATTTTTTTTTTTGTTAGTTTAAACTAAAGGGTTCTCTTCGTCAAAAATCGATGTACTTTTAAAATCTAAATTATAAATAACTTTTTTCATTAATAAAATCCATTTTTTTCAACTATAAACTTTGTTTAAACTTCCAGCATTAAAGATCTTTTCTTTGTCACATAATTACTACTATGTGATTTATATGTCACTTACGTCAAAACTAATAGTGTTATCATTCTCACAGTTTTGTTTGTTATTAGTGATATATCTTTTTTTATGTGATATCACGAGGAATATTAGAATAGTGACTTTTTGTTTAGATTAAGATTGTTGTATGTTTCTATGTATGTTTCTCTAAGTCTCACAAATAAGGCTCAAAATCGTGTTTGATTTTCTCTAAGGATATATTCCTCGTGAAAATCTTTTCATGGTGTTTTTTTGGCTCCTGTGTGATCGTATGGGGGTCTTTTACCTTTGTTTTGTTTTTCTGCTTAAAATGATGTTTGTTGTTTGTTTCTAAAGGAAGGTTTCCTAATCTCTCTCTGAGTCCCTAAAAGGTTCTTCATTTGTTCTAAGTCTATATCCCCCCATGAATGAATTTTGTGTCAGTTTTTGGTGCCTTCTGATTCTAATTTGAGGGTATTTCCTTTTTTCTTGTTTGTTTTGTTTATAATCAAAATGGGTGTTTTTTTGTTTGGTTAGAATCCAACCCTTCCGAATATGTTTCTTATGTCTCTCTGAGGCTCCTAAACCCGTCTTTAATTTTGGATAAGGTAATATAACCCTAGGAGTCAAAAATGCTGTTTTGACCCCCTCTGAGCCTAAATTTGACCCTTTTTCTTTTGTTTTGTATTTTTGGGTTGTGCTCTTGTTTGATTTTATTTCAAAATAAGAAAGAATAACTTTCTTATAAATATAAAAAAGAGTATGATTGACAATAAAAAGGTCACAACCATACAGTAAGAATATCACAATAAGAACTACAAATCACAAGAACCTTTAAGAAGGAAACATTTTTTTTACTACAAATAACAATACCCCAAGTAAAAGCTGAGGAATTTTGTTATTTTTATTCAAAAGTAAAGATATAAATTGATAAATAAAGAAGTTAGAGACGGAATCGAACCGTCATTAATGGATTTGCAATCCAGTACATTACCATTATGTTATCTAACCACAATTATGAAAGATTTGATTATAAGGATCCAAAGAATTGATTGATTTACTAATAATATTTCCAGAATTATTTCTTTTCAATGCCGCAATTTTTCTTTTAGTTTACGGAGTTATTTTTCAGTCAGAGCGCCAATGGACTCTAACTAGCATTTGTACATTAAGTTTATGTTCTTTGTTTTTGACATTTTTATTGTTATTAAACCACCCTATTTCTTTAGGAACTTTTTTTTATCATTCTTGTATTACCGATTCCTTTGCTTCTTTTTTAAAGGTAATTGTCATTTGTAGTTCTTTTTTGGTTATAAGTATGTCTCTTGTATATATTAAAGAAATTCAAATTTATACATTTGAAACGTTAATTCTTATTCTTTTATCTGTAGCAACAATGATGCTATTAATATCATCTTATGACTTGTTACCTCTTTATTTAGCTATAGAACTTCAAAGTCTTTGTTTTTATGTTCTTGCAGCATCAAAACGAAATTCAGAATTTTCTACTGAAGCTGGACTTAAATATTTTTTACTTGGTGCTTTTTCATCAGGAATTTTACTATTTGGGTTTTCTTTAATATATGGATTTACCGGGATGACAAACTTTGAAGATTTATCTAAATTCTGTTTCGAGTCACAAATTCCTAGTGTATATAGTAACAATATCATCTTTTTTGAAGAATCTTTTTATATGCCTATTTCTATGACAATTGGAATGATTTTTATAGCTGTAGGGTTTCTGTTCAAAATGACTGCTGTTCCATTTCATATGTGGGCACCGGATGTTTATGAGGGATCTCCTACCTATATTACAGCATTTTTTGCAATTGTCCCAAAAATTGCGATATTAGGTGTATTTTTGAGAATGTTTCAATGGTCATTGCATGGATTTTTTCAACAATGGGATACTGTTTTTATTCTTTCAAGTATTGCTTCAATGGTTTTAGGAGCTATAGCTGCTATGTCCCAACAAAAGTTAAAACGATTACTTGCTTACAGTTCCATAGGTCATGTAGGTTTTATGCTGATCGGTCTTTGCTGCGGAACTATTGAAGGAATACAGGCTTTACTTATTTATATAGTTGTTTACATGATTATGAGTTGTGGATTATTTGCGACAGCACTATCTCTTCATACTTACCATAATCTACCAAAAAGAAACATTTCTTTTTTAGAGTCTATTAGTGAATTTAGTTTATTAGGTAAAACAAATCCTATTCTAGCATTAACACTAACTGTTATTTTATTTTCAATGGCAGGGATTCCTCCATTAGCTGGTTTTTGTAGTAAATTTTACTTATTTTTCGCTGCATTATCATCTTCTTTATACTTAATATCTTTTGTTGGAGTGATTACTAGTGTTATTAGTTGTTTTTACTATATTCGTTTTATCAAAATTATGTATTTTGAAAATAAACTAGAAATGGCTCAAAGATACTTAACAATATCTCTAAGTAATAGTTTAATTATTGCTCTTGTGGGGATTTTTTTAATATTTTTTTTTGTCTATCCATCGCCTTTATTTTTATGGACTCACAAAATAGCTATTTCGCTTTGTTTTTAATTCTTTAACAACTATATTCTTATGGTTAATTTAGAAAGATCCTAAAATATTCTTTCCTTATGTAGGTTTTTTTGTACTTTCTATCCACTGTGTAAGGTTCTTAATCTTTATATTTGAACTAAAATGATTTTTTTAATAATTCTTATTAAGATTTTAACTATTACTGTTCCTTTATTGTTAGGTGTAGCTTTTTTAACATTAGCTGAAAGAAAAATTATGGCATCAATGCAACGAAGAAAAGGACCTAATGTTGTAGGTCTATTTGGTTTTTTTCAACCTATAGCAGACGGACTAAAATTGCTTGTTAAGGAACCAGTATTACCAAGTCATGCTAATCTTGTAATCTTCCTTTTCGCACCTATTTTAACTTTTCTTTTAAGTCAAGTAACCTGGGCAGTTATTCCTTTCGGGGAAGGATTTGTATTGGCTGACTTAAATGTTGGAATTCTTTATGTTTTTGCGATTTCTTCATTAGGAGTTTATGGAATTATTACCGCTGGGTGGTCAAGTAACTCGAAATATGCTTTTCTTGGGTCTTTAAGATCAGCAGCTCAAATGGTTTCCTATGAAGTCTCTTTAGGACTAATACTAATAACAGTACTTCTTTGTGTGGGTTCATTAAATTTAAGTGATGTTGTTATTGCTCAAAAAAATGTTTGGTTTTGTATTCCATTATTCCCAATGCTTTTAATGTTTTTTATTTCATGTTTAGCGGAAACAAACCGCGCTCCTTTTGATTTACCCGAAGCAGAAGCAGAACTCGTAGCTGGTTATAATGTAGAATATTCTTCGATGGGATTTGCCCTATTTTTTTTAGGGGAATATGCTAATATGATAGCTATGAGTAGTTTATGTGTTATTTTTTTTTTAGGTGGTTGGTATCCTCCAATCTCATTATTTATTTTTCAGTGGATTCCGGGAGTTTTTTGGATAGGGATAAAAACTGTTTTATTTCTTTTCCTTTTTGTTTGGGTACGTGCTGCTTTTCCGAGATATCGATATGATCAACTAATGAGGCTTGGATGGAAAGTTTTCTTACCTATGTCTTTAGCTTGGGTTATACTGGTTTCTGGTATACTTGTTAGTTTTCAGTGGCTTCCACAATAAACTATAATTGGCTTTTCTTACAGGGTGATAAATCTAAACAGTCTAAAAAAATTTAGACTGTTTTTAAAGCTCTGTTTAATTTTAAACAAAGGTTCTATATATTACTTCTTTTTTGTTCCATACTTTGATCGACCTTGTCGACGAGAAGAGATACTTTGTAAATCTAACATTCCTCGAATTAAATGATATTTAACTCCAGGTAAATCTTTAACTCGCCCACCCCGAACAATTACCACAGAATGTTCTTGAAGATTATGCCCCTCACCTGGAATATAAGCAATAATTTCATTTTTGTTAGTTAATCTTACTTTTGCTACTTTTCTAAAAGCAGAGTTTGGCTTTTTTGGTTTTTTTGTATAAACGCGTAAGCATACACCTTTTCTTTGAGGACAACTATCTAAAGCAGGTGTCTTTATTTTACTTTGTTTTTTAGATCTTGTTAAAGATAATAATTGATTTCGTGTTGGCATTTTTTGTCATAATTTTTTCTTCATTATATTCAATTATGCATATAGAAAATAAAAAATACAAGCAATAGTCATAAATACAATGAAGCGGGTAATGGGAATCGAACCCATATCGTCTGCTTGGAAGGCAGATAATTTACCATTAATCTATACCCGCTTTGGACAGGGTAGTTCAGTTGGTCAGAACGGTGGGATCATAATCCACGTGTCGGGGGTTCAAATCCCTCTCCTGTCATTATATAATCTTAAAAATTATTCTACTTAATTCTTTTTTAACTGTATAATTGTTTAAGATTCCAATAGAAAAGAATGATAAAATGGATTTAGGTAAATACTTGGCTGTATCAATGATTTTATTTTTATTAGGGGTGTGGGGTATATTTTTAAACCGAAAAAATATTATAGTAATGTTAATGTCAATTGAATTAATGTTATTAGCTGTTAATTTAAATTTTCTAGTATTCTCAGTGTACTTAGATGACATGATGGGACAATTATTTTCATTATTTATCCTTACTGTTGCAGCAGCTGAATCTGCTATAGGACTAGCATTACTTGTTGTTTATTATAGAATACGTGGTACTGTTGCCGTAGAATTTATAAGTTTATTAAAAGGTTAATCTATAACTATAGTAACAAAACAAGTTTCTTTATACCTGAAAAAATCACTTTTGTTTTAACAACATAAATAAGAATTAGCAAAACTTTTTTTTGATTACAAATGTGGAGATAATCGGACTTGAACCGATGACCTTATGCTTGCAAAACATACGTTCTACCATCTAAACTATATCCCCTAGTTATTAAATAGAAACATGAATTTTCTCACTTATTGTTTTTATTTAATAACTTTTTTTTCTTTATAAAAACCTCAATTGACTGTAAATTTACCTATATACATATTTTTCTACATTTAAGTTTGAAGACTGAAAGATAAAGGATCTTCCTTATATTAGCATATTACATATATGCTGAAAAGTATTATAAAAAAAATAAGTTTTAAATGCCTAACGTAACTCTTATTTATCCTTACGGGACTTGAACCCGTGTTCTTGCCTTGAAAAAGCAATGTCCTAACCACTAGACGAAAGGGACTTAATACTCAGGAATATTGATGATAAGGCAAATAACGGGACTTGAACCCGTGTTTTCAGAGTCACAGTCTGACACTTTAACCATCTAAGTTATATTCACCTATTTATTAATTGTTTTAGTTCGGAGAAAAAGGGATTCGAACCCTTGATACATTTTTACAAGTATGCTGATTTAGCAAATCAGTGCGATAGACCACTCTGCCATTTCTCCTTCACAAATATTTTCCATTTTTTCAGGAGAAAAGGGATTCGAACCCCTAACATCTGGTTTTGGAAACCAGCGTTCTACCATTGCAACTATTCCCCTTAAAACTAATCAAAAAAGAGTACAAAATCAAAAGTTTCAACCCGTTCTTTTGATTATTTGCACTTTACAGGATTCGAACCTGTGACAATCAGCTTAGAAGGCTGCTGCTCTGTCCAACTGAGCTAAAAATGCCTATCTCTTTTCAAAAAAAACAAATGAAAAAATACCCACTGCCGGACTTGAACCGGCAACCAAAATGGAACAGATTTTAAGTCTGTCGTGTTTACCAATTTCACCAAGTGGGTACCTATCTAAGAAAAATTCTCTTTATCTAAAGATGAAATCATTTAGGTTTTTTATCAGATAAAAAGTCTCTTTCGTTAATAGATTTATATTTTGAATGTAAACAACTGTAGAATATCAAAAATTCTATAATAACAATCAAAATGGATGTCAAAAAAAGTTCACTTATAATGTCTGGTGGGGACAAAAAGGCACTTAAAAGCAAGAAAAAACTATAAATTATTTTTCTATAACTACTTAATTTTCTATATGTTAATAGCTGAAATTCTATTAAAGCTATAAAAATAACTGGAAATTGGAATAAAAAGAAAAATCCTAATAAATAATAACTTAAAAATGAAATATAGCTTGCTAATTTAGGCATATATTGTAAATCTAAAAACCCTACTGTCTGGTTATCTTGAAAACAATATGATATTACTAATGGTAATATATAATAAAAAGAAACCAAGTTTCCTAAGATAAAGAAGCTCAAACTCATTCTAAAGAATTTACTAAAAATTTTTTTTTCTACTGGATACAAGCTAGGTATTATAAAAGCCCACACACTATATAAAAAAGTAGGAAAAAATAAAAAAAAAGATAAAAAAACAGAAAAATTAACAACAACAACCCAAAACTCAAGTAGATCAGTAACCATTATACTCACAGTAGTGATTACTTTTAATGGTTTTGTCATATAGAAAAGTATTGGATAAATAGAAATGCAAGATGTTATAAAAATAGTCATTAAACTAATACATCCATATATACATCTATATTTTATCTCTTCAGTATGAAAAAAAAAAGAATTCATTATTTATGGTTTTATATCAATTGAAATCTACTTATAAAAATAAAAAACAATATTCAAAGTCAAAAAGGAAGAGCTCTGATTTAATCAATAATAATTTTTCCTATGCTTCCTATCTTAAGGAGAAAAGACAATTTTCTAAGGTCTATGGAAAATTACCTCTTAGATGGTTTATCAAGTATTGCATGAATTCCCGTGCTTTAACAGGTAAAGTGACTAATAATTTACTCATTTCATTAGAACGACGACTAGATATTTTTTTATCTCGCATAAAATTTACTAGGAGTATTGAATCTGCTCGTCAAATAATTATTCATAAAAAAGTTTTAGTCAATGGGATAGTAATAAGTTCGCCAAGTTATAGTTTAAAACCTGGAGATATCATTCAAATAAAAGAGAAAAATAAGCTCTTTATTGTACAGTAAAAATTCTTTAATGAAGAACATTCAAAAAAAGAATAAATCAGAGATTAAATCGGAAAAAAGGTTGGAGAAAAAAACAAGTCGAATTCAACGGTATCGTCGAAAAAATTTACGACAGTACCCATTATATCAATTTCGTCCATTATCATGTGAAATAAATTATCCGTTATCTACTGCCATTTTTCTTTATTCTCCACAAAAACTATACTCTTCTTATATTTTAAGGCCAATGCTATTTGAACGTAGTTTTCAACGAACTATCAAAAAATAAGCAATAAAAAACAAAAAAAGTGAAAAGTTAATGTATTTATTAATTGTTTTATTTCCTTTATTAGGAAGTTTATTTGCAGGCGGGTTTGGTCGCTATCTAGGATTCAGAGGTGCAGCCCTTGTTACTACAAGTTGTGTTTTTACTAGTTTTGTTTGCTCAATCATTGCTTTTTACGAAGTAGCTCTTTGTGCTAGTCCAGTTACTATAAATTGTGCTGATTGGTTCTTTTGTGAGTTGTTTGATGCTTCGTGGGGGTTTTGGTTTGATAGTTTAACTGTAGTAATGCTTGTAGTAATTACTTCTATTAGTACATTGGTGCATCTTTATTCTATTTCTTATATGGCTGATGACCCTCATATTCCACGTTTTATGTCTTATTTATCTATTTTTACTTTTTTCATGCTAATGTTAGTAACAGCTAATAATTTTATTCAGATGTTTCTTGGGTGGGAAGGTGTAGGTTTAGCGTCATATTTGCTTATTAATTTTTGGTTTACTCGTCTCCAAGCAAACAAATCAGCAATCAAAGCTATGTTAGTTAATAGAGTTGGGGATTTTGGCTTAGCTTTAGGGATTATGGGGATTTTTGTTATCTTTAAAACTGTAGATTTTGCTACAGTATTTGCCTGTGCCGCTCATGCCCAAGACTATGAAATTATTATTGCTGGTTATCCATGTCATGCCTTGACCATTATTGGTATATTGTTATTTATTGGAGCAGTGGGGAAATCAGCTCAATTGGGGCTTCACACTTGGTTACCTGATGCTATGGAAGGTCCAACTCCAGTTTCAGCTTTAATTCATGCAGCTACTATGGTAACCGCAGGGGTTTTTATGGTTTCTCGGTGTTCTCCTTTGTTTGAATATGCTCCTGATGCCTTAGTTACAGTGACATTTATAGGGGCTATGACTTGTTTTTTTGCCGCAACTACGGGTCTTGTACAAAACGATTTAAAACGTGTCATTGCATACTCTACATGTAGTCAGTTAGGTTATATGGTTTTAGCTTGTGGGATTTCTCATTATAGTGTTGGTGTTTTTCATTTAATGAATCATGCTTTTTTTAAAGCTCTACTTTTCTTAAGCGCAGGATCTGTTATTCACGCATTATCCGACGAACAAGATATGCGGAAAATGGGAGGTATGGCTCAAATGTTACCTTTAACCTATGCTATGATGCTAATAGGTTCTTTATCTTTAGTTGGTTTTCCTTTTCTTACTGGATTTTATTCTAAAGACTTAATCTTAGAAGTAGCGTATTCTAAATATACTATCAATGCTAATTTTGCTTATTGGCTAGGAGCAACTTGTGTTTTATTCACTTCATATTACTCTTTTCGAGTTTTATTTTTAACTTTTTTATCTTCAACAAATGCTTATAAAACTTCAGTAAAAAATGCACATGAATCTCCATTATTATTATGTATTCCGTTAATCATTTTAGCATTTGGAAGTATTTTTGTTGGATATCTAGCAAAAGATATGATGGTAGGTATGGGTACTGATTTCTGGGGAAATGCTATTGTTCAACATCCACAATATAGTTGTATTTCGGAATTTATTCCACAATTACACAGAAACCTTCCAGTAATTTTAACTTTATCTGGAGCATTGTTAGCTTTTTTAGTAAATGATTTTAGTATGTTAACAAAAAATACCTTAAAACCGTTTCGAACTTTATATATTTTTTAAATCAACGATGGTTATTTGATAAAGTATATCATGACTTTATTACTAAAAAAGCTTTCGATTTTGGATATGAAACATCCTTTAAAACTTTTGATAAAGGGTTTTTAGAGATTTTAGGGCCTACTGGAATTATAAAGACAATGACCCAAATAATGAAACAATCAAAAAGTTTTCAAAGTGGATACGTATATCATTATGCTCTTTTAATGCTTTTAGGGTTAACATTATTTATAACAGTCGTAGGTTTATGGTCTCAAGTTGAATGGATGCTAGATCAAAGAATCTATTTTATAATTCTTGGGGGAGTTATTTAAATAATATTATCTAAGAATGTAATATCAGAAAATTATAGGGTCTAAAAAAAGTTTTTAGATCCTAAAGTAAATGTAAAATCAACTTAAATTATAATCATTTACATTCAATTTTTTGAAAAAAAAAAGGAAAAATAAAAATAGAATATAAACCAGAAACAGACTCAATAAGAGATCAAATTTCAGAATATTTTAGAAGTGGAATTATGAAACTATAAGATTGGTCTTTAATTAAGCTATAACGAAAGAATCATTATTTTTTTCGTTGATAATATTTTAAAAAATCTATTCATGAACTATTTATTATTGTTTGTTTTATTTTTTCCCTTGATTGGGGCTTTTTTAATAATGCTTTTACCAAGTCAAAAAAAAGCAGATCGTTTATTTGTAAAAAATATTGCTCTCCAAATATCTTTACTTAATTTCTTGGCATCTTTATTTCTTTGGATTGGCTTTGATTCATCTACTGCCAAATTTCAATACGTATTAGTCACTAATTGGTTTTCAAGCCTTTCAGCTAAAAACGATCTTATATACGGAAGTTCATTTAATATAGGGATTGACGGTATTTCCTTGTTCTTTATTATTCTGACAACGTTTTTAACCCCTATATGTATCTTTGTAGGCTGGGCCTCTATTCAACGTTATGTTAAAGAATACTGTATTGCTTTTTTAGTCTTAGAAACGTTTATGTTAGCTGTTTTTTGTACTTTAGATTTGCTACTATTTTATGTTTTCTTTGAAAGTGTTCTTATGCCGATGTTTATAATTATAGGGGTTTGGGGTTCTCGTGAGCGAAAAATTCGCGCTGCATATCAGTTTTTTCTATATACATTATTTGGTTCTGTTTTAATGCTTCTTGCTATATTATTGATTTTTTTCCAAGCTGGAACAACAGATTTAACTATTTTACTAACAACAGAATTTAGTGAAAAAAGACAAATTTTGCTATTTTTAGCCTTTTTTGCATCGTTTGCTGTTAAGGTGCCAATGGTACCCGTTCATATTTGGTTACCTGAAGCTCATGTAGAAGCTCCTACCGCGGGATCGGTTATTTTAGCTGGAATTCTTTTAAAATTAGGTACTTATGGATTCTTAAGGTTTTCAATTCCAATGTTTCCAGAAGCTTCTTTATATTTTGCTCCATTGATTTATTCTATGTCATTGGTAGCTATTGTTTATACATCATTAACGACCTTACGACAAGTAGATCTTAAAAAATCATTGCATATTCATCTGTTGCTCATATGAACTTCGTAACTATTGGGATGTTTAGCCTTAATGCTCAAGGAATTGAAGGAAGTTTACTTCTTATGTTAAGTCACGGGTTAGTATCTCCGGCATTATTTTTATGTGTAGGAGCTTTATATGATAGGCACAAAACGCGAATATTAAGATATTACGGAGGATGTGTTCATGCTATGCCTATTTTTTCAATTTTTTTTCTATTCTTCACAATGGCTAATATTAGTTTACCGGGAACTAGTAGTTTTGTAGGTGAATTTTTAGTTTTAGTAGGTGTCTTCCAAAATAATACTTTTGTTGCTATTGTTGCCGCCACTGGAATGGTTTTAGGGGCTGCTTATGCTTTATGGCTTTATAATCGGGTTGTTTTTGGCCATTTTAAGGCACCATACATTTCATATTACAGTGACTTAAATAGGCGAGAATTTTGGATGTTTGCTCCTTTTATATTAGGAATCTTATGGATGGGAATATATCCAAGTGTTTTTTTAGATCCTATGCATTGTTCTGTAGCAAATCTTATCAACTAGAAATTTAAATTTGAATTTTTCGGTGATCGTCAAAAAAGTGGCGATTTTAGTAAACAATTACTCTATCTATATTGGATTGTAATTGTTTACTCATCACCATTAATTATTAAATAAAATGTCAATATAAGCTGCAAAGTCTCTAGATTTTTTAAAACAACCAGTCTTTCTCTTCAGAGTTCATTTAAAAAATGGAAATGCAATTACAAGATATTTTACAAATTAAGCCATCAATTAGGGAGGCTTGCGACCCGGGTAACCTTTACGGTCTATTTGCTAACTGCTTTCATAGTCAATACTTATCACCCCATAAGGAGTTTAGACTGTACAGGGAAATTTTTCAACACGACAGGTATTTCTTAGAGCAGGTAAAAGAGGCGGTTGATTAACAACAATCAAAATTAGTCTTTGGTAGGGAAATTAGTAGCCAGCTTGTCGCATCTTAGGGGGACAATGACACGCATTTGCCCTACTATAGATTTTATTGGAAAAAATATGCTGATGGTCAAAAAGTTAAGCATCTTCCCACTACACCGGTTGTTTACTCTTGTTTTTTTTATTTCATCTCAAATAGAGCTGTCACAGATGATACAGCCGTTTTGGGATAATATTCAAGAACATCTTAAAGATTTCCAGAATGCAACCTCTCTCAACTCCTAGCTTATCAGAAGAGATGAATTTTCCATTTGCTGGTTCATCAGCATCAGAAAACTTTTGAGCTTTTTTTTTTTCTTAACGCTTTAAAGAGGGGAGGTATCAAAACAAAGATCTCAAGATAGAAACAATCTTCCTAATCTTTTTCTTTTAGAGAAAAAAAAAGAAAATGGAAAAGAACAAAAAAAAAGAATCAAAGGGAGAAAAAACCAAAGAAATTCAATACAAAGGAGAAAGAATAAAAAAAAGCTAATAATAAACTATTTCAAGATAGGTCAATGATGCAAGATATCATGTAGTAAATGGGTTCAAATATAAATAAATGGAACATTGAAAAATGGTTTGAGTTAAATTAATTTTGGTTTTAATTCATCTTAAAAATAAAATCCTATAACTGTTCCAAATCTATGCAATTGTTTAAACCTGACTTTGTATTCTTCACTGTTGTTATGGAAGAATTCTGTTTCATAAAGCAACAAGTTAGTTCATTCATGGGAGAAAATTTTCTTTTCTTCTCAACAATGAAGCCCTGACGATAAGCCATCCAATTCAAAACAAGAATTTTGTTTTGCGACTCAACCATGTTTTTTTTTTAGTTATTAAGTGTCAAACCAATGGATCCATTTATAAAATGACCAATCTAAAAAACTAGTTTAATTTTCATTGAAATCTTTAGAGATTATCAAAAAATCGATTAAAAAGTATATTTTTTATTGGCATTTTTACCGCAATAATTTGGAAAGTGTCAAATAAAAAAACATTTATAAACATAGGGGAAATAGCTTAGTTGGTTAGAGTATTGGCCTGTCACGCCAAAGGTCGCGGGTTCAAGTCCCGTTTTTCCCGTCGTATAAAAGCAATAAAAAACTATTATGAGTTTGACTGAAAATACCTATATGAAATTATTAAAAGAAAAAAACGAAAAAGTACTCCAAATACCATGCACCTGTCGGGTTTTTTTGGGGAATCTGTTACAAATTCATCATTATCCTTTCTGGTTCTAAAAAATAATGTACAATCTTATACACAAATAATAAACCCAGAGCTTAGCTTGCTTTTTTTTATACAGAGCAATTGTATTTTTAAGATTGTTTATTGGGAAGCAAAAAAAACCTTTGTCTGTTTTGTTCTTAAACTCAAATCCTAACTACAACTCACTTATAAAGTTAGCAGCAGAAAACCAACATCTGTTGGCTCAAAATGGGTTGGAGGAACTTTGACCAATTGGCAACAAATTTCAAAATCTATCCGAACATTTCAAGCATTTGAATGGAAATGGAAATTACTTTTGGATCAAAAATCTTTTTTATTTCCTCAACTTGAAAAAATGAAAAAGAGATATAACGGATTTTATAATCCATTAGATAATAAAACAACACTCAATCAGCATCCTATTTCCAATTTCGACTTTTTAAATTTAATATTTGAAAAAAGACAATTATGGAAGTTACCTTTTAGGAATATCTTAAAAAATGTTGCAACAAATATAAACTTAAAGAAATTTGACACTATAGAGACAAAAAACCAACAATTAAGAAAACCGCAACTTTTAGTTGTTTTAGATACTTATATCAATCGGGCTGCTATTGAAGAAGCAGTCAAGAGAGGTATTCCAATTATAGGATTCATCAATACAGACAGTGATATTAAAGGTATATCATATCCTATTCCTGGAAATAATCAAAACTTTTTTTTTGTCCATTTTTGTTTAAATTTTATTGTTATGACATTAAACAGTCAAAAGTTTAATCATCATAAAAAATAAAAAAATGTATATACTCGGACATATAATATAACTTATAAGTTAGAAAAAAAAATACAAGTTTCACTTTAATTACAAAAGATAATAATTAATAATATTGTAATTATTATCTTTTAAGTCCTTTTTTTCTTACCTTGAAAGGCAAAAAAGCCATCAATATTCTTTCATCTAAGATACTTTAGTATTACGGAAGTTTAGGTAGCTCAGTTGGTTAGAGCAAAGGACTGAAAATCCTTGTGTCGGTGGTTCAAATCCACCTCTAGACAAAATTGAAATTTTTTATTTCTATATATATAAATTTATACTTTGTATTTATACTATAACAAACAAATCAAAAAATGATATTTGTCCAATTTCATATAAAGTCTTATCGTAAAGATTTACTCATAAAAACGTTTTCATCTTTTGAAAAACTAGGGTTAATCCTTTCCGCGGACGAAGAATTAATTTTTCATCAAAGACTATCAAAAAGCAAAAAAAGAAAGTTGACGGTAATTCGTTCTCCGCACGTGCATAAAAAATCTAGAGAGCAATTTTCTTCTAATTCTTATTATTCGATTTTTACAGTTCAATTGTCAAATATAAAATGTATTATTACAAATGTTAAAATCTTGCTCTTTTTACGGCGTTCAATTTAAAGTTGTTTTAGAAAGTCATTCATCTATATTATTAGATGAATCATTTTAAGATTATTGTATAGTAATCCTTTTATGATAGAGTACAATCTAGGGTTATTGTACAAAATCAATCATATATTCATTATTTAACAAAGCTTATAATGTTTATGGCTTAGAGCTAGTAACTCAGTTGGTTAGAGTACTCGTTTGATAAGCGAGAAGTCAGTGGTTCAAGTCCACTCTAGCTCAAAGCGGTAAATAATTTTATTTGAATAAATGAAAAAGCTAAAAGAAGCCTAAAATATTGGATGGTAGCCTAGGCAAAAAAATACAGGACGTTTAACAACGAAATTTCATGAAGAGATGTATAGAAATCAGTGACGTATGAATCTCCTTTGGGAAACCTTTATGAAAAACCGAGTGAATTGAAACATCTTATTAACTCGAAAAAAAAATCAACCGGAGAGCCTGTTAGTAGCGGTGAGCGAATATGGGTAAGGCCCTATTTCATGAATAGATTCTTTATTCTTAACTTTAAAAGTTATTGAAAATCTTGCCAAAGAAGGTAAAAGCCCTGTGTCTCTTAAGAGTAAAAAATTTTTCTATGATTGAATAAGTGAGTTTTTTCAAAACTGAACAAGAATAGTATGCTTGCATACGTTTTTAAGGGGTACCACCCTCTAAGCCTTTATCGTTTTTTTTGACCGATAGTGAACAAGTACTGTGAAGGAAAGGTATGAAAAGAAATCCGAAATCCGGATGTGAAAAAGAATCGACAAATCCGATATTGACAATCAGTCGTTGCAAAGCGGCGTACCTTTTGCATAATGGGTCAGCGAGTAAGGAAAAAAAGCAAGCTTAAACCCATAGGTGTAGGCTTAATGAAAGTGAAATGAGTTTTTTTTTCTTGACCCGAAACCGAGTGATCTAGTTATGAGCAAGTTGAAAGAATGTAATACATTTTGGAGGACTGAACCTGTGTCTGTGGCAAAAGACTAGGATGACTTGTGGCTAGGGGTGAAAAGCCAATCGAACTCGGAGATAGCTGGTTTTCTGCGAAATTTATTGAGGTAAAGCGTTTGCTTTTTTTGTACCCCATAGGAGGTAGAGCACTCGTTAAAGGCAATTGAGCTTTTTAGTGAAACTCCGAATACTTATGGAAGTTTAAGGCAAGCAGACAGACACTGAATGCTAAGGTCCAGTGTCAAGAGGGAAACAGCCCAGATTATATGTTAAGGTCCCAAAGCTTTCGCTGTGTGGGAAAGGAAGTCTTTGAACTATGACAACCAGCAGATTGGCTTGGAAGCAGCCATTCTTTGAAGAAAGCGTAACAGCTCACTGGTCGAGTTCAAAAGTAGCGCCAAAGATGTGCGGGGCTTAAGCGAAACACCGAAACAATAATTATATTTAAAAAAAATATAAGGTAGCAGAACGTCTGTAATTCAATGAAGGAAATCTGAAAGATTAAAAAAATCTGGAGATATCAGAAGTGAGAATGCTGACATGAAGTAACGAAAAATCATGTGATATTCATGATCGCCGAAAGTCCAAGGGTTTCTGCGCACCGCAAATCGACGCAGAGTAAACCGGCCCCTAAGAGGTTAAAAGAAATTTTAACTCGATGGGAATATTAAAAAAGTAGATTATAGATTGACGAATTTTTATTAGCTTTAGTTTATTATAGGATTTAAACTATATTTAAAGAAATTCCAGGAAATAACTATAATAATCTGTACCGTACCCTAAACCGACTCTGGTGGACAGGTTGAAAAAACTAAGGCGTTGGGAGAACCATGTTGAAGGAACTCGGCAAATACCTCTGTAACTTTGGGAGAAAGAGGACCAAAAATTTGGTGGCACAAAAATGAGAGCGGCGCCTGTTTATTAAAAACACAGGGCTCTGCAAAATGATTACATTATGTATAGGGCCTGACACCTGCCCGGTGCTGGAAAGATAGAGATGGAGATTCATCAATGGATAGCCACTTAATAAACCAGTAAACGGCGGCTGTAACTCTAACAGTCCTAAGGTAGAATGTTGCCTTAGTAAAACCAAACTGTATGGCTGGAAACTCCTTAAAAAGAAAAGCTACTAGATTGTCAAAAAATCAGTAAAAATGCTAATCCTATGGGGACAATCAGCAGGAAACCAAAGAAAAATCATTTTTCAAGTAGGATCCTCAGAGACCAAACGTTTGGAAATTTCGATTAAGAACAAAAAAGTGAATAGAATGAATTTACAATCACAGTGGATTGTTGGCTTTACTGACGGAGAAGGATGCTTTCACACATCTATTTGTCAAAGTAAATGACATGAAGTTAGGTCTAAGGCCAATACCAGAATTTACTATTGTTCAACATGAAAGAAACATACAAGTTTTATATGCTCTAAAAAGATTCTTTGGATGTGGAATCGTCAAAATAAATCATGGAAAGCGTTATTCTTTCTGTGTCCGTAATATTGAGCATTTAAAAGAAAAAATTCTTCCTTTTTTTGAAAAACATAAGTTAAAACAAGAAAACGGCAAGAATTTATTATTTTTCGACGGATAATTCTTTCTAATGCACAATAAAAACCACTTGACAGGTGATGGACTAAAGCAAATTCACAAATGGAGTGACGCCCTTAAAAACTTAAAAAAAATCGAAATTTAAGATAGAGTCCAACTAATAGTGAAAGCTATTGGATAAAATTGAGCAAAATTCCTCGGCACTTAATTGGTGTCCTGCACGAATGGTGTAACGATCGCTCTACTGTCTCCAACATGGACCCAGTGAAATTGAATTCTCCGTGCAGATGCGGAGTACTAGCAGCTAGACGGTAAGACCCTGTGCACCTTTACTATAGCTTTGCATTGGCAAACCTTATAAAATGTATAGAATAGGTGGGAGGTTATAAACCAAACGTGGAATACCACCCTTTTCATAGGGTTTTCCTTACTAATTTTAAATTTAGGACAGTGCATGGTGGGTAGTTTTTCTGGGGCGGAAGCCTGCTAAAAAGTAACGGAGGCGTGCAAAGGTAAGCTCAAATTGGTCGGAAATCAATTGAAGAGCGTAATGGTAAAAGCTTGCCTGACTGCAAGACCTACAAGTCGAGCAGGGACGAAAAGTCGGCCATAGTGACCCGGGAGTTCTGTGTGGAAGGGCTCTCGCTTAACGGATCAAAGGTACGCCAGGGATAACAGACTAATTACCCCCAAGAGTTCATATCGACGGGGTAGTTTGGCACCTTAACATTGGGGTGCTTTTTTTTGTGAAAAAGAAAAAAGAAAATTGGCTATATGCTGGAACATCTTACTTAAAGACAATCAGCAGGGAAACCAAATGCTAATAAAAGCAGAGTAGGATTCCTCAACGACTAATACGCCAAACTACTTTAAAAAATATAAAGTAGATGATAGAGTCTGATCTTGCTTGTGAAAGTAAGGCTTTTTAAAAGCTAAACAACTCCAATAAAACATATGGATAAAACATTAAAATTAATTATTATTGGCCTTCTCTTAGGAGATGCCAATATACAAACGTTTCAAAAAACGCAACCCATAACAACGGCTCGTCTAAGAATTTACATTCAACTAAGCAAATACAATATTTAAAACATAAATACCATTTGCTTAATCCTTATGTTAGACAAAAAAATATTCTTTTTTTGAAACAAAAAAAAGAAAACAAAATCTACCATAAATGTTATTTTAATACGCAAACGTTGAAGCAATTTGCTTTTTTTTATCATATGTTTTATAAAAAAGATCTTCATACCAAAAGAGTCATTAAAGTACTTCCGGCATTAATTCATAGATACTTAGAACCGATTACTTTAGCTTATTGGTATATGGATGATGGGTCTTTAAAATGGAAAAACCATTCGAAAGCTGTTCGATTATGTACGGATTCTTTCTCGAAACAGGAAACGGAACATTTAGTTTGTTTATTAAATCAAAAATACAATCTAAAAGCTCGTACATTTAGAACGCGTAGTAGGTTAAGAATATATATTCCAAATAGAAAACAAAGAATTTAGTCAATTAATTTCTGACTATATTCATCCTTCTATGAAATATAAAATTCCATAAATATAGTAGAGTTTGAAACAAAAAAATGCGATGTCAGCTTGTCACATCCTCGGGGTGAAGAAGCTCCGAAGGGTCGGGCTGTTCGCCCGTAAAAGTGGTACGTGAGCCGGGTTTAATACGTTGTAAAACAGTATGGTTCCTATCTACTGCTAGTGTTATGAAACTGAAGGAAGAAAGTCGTCGTACGGAAAGGAACCGAACTTTGCAACCCCTGGTGGATAAGTTGTTGTGCCAATGGCATTGCTTAGTAGCTACGTTGCCTAATTTTAACTGCTGAAAGCATCTAAGCAGGAAATTTTACCTGAAACAAGTTTCAATTTACAAACCGTGAAAAGATTATCACGTGATAGGCACTTAAGTGTATAGGTAGTAATACAAAAAGCTTATGTGTACTAAGTTATAAATTATAAAAATACTCTAAATCTAAAATAAGAAATAAGAGTTAGTCGAAAATTAGATAAATAATAAAAAAAAGAGCTGTAACCAAAGGATTGTTTGAGATCAAATGATCATTTCATTATGTTAGAAGGAGCAAAATTAATTGGAGCTGGATGTGCAACTATCGCTTTAGCTGGAGCAGGAGCTGGAATTGGAATCGTTTTTGGATCACTAATTAACTCTGTAGCACGAAACCCGTCATTAACTAAACAGTTATTTGGTTATGCTATTTTAGGATTTGCTTTAACTGAGGCTATTGCTCTTTTTGCGCTAATGATGGCTTTCTTAATTCTTTTCGTTTTTTAAAAAAAAACTAGTGGTTACCATGAATCATATGAATCATAGGTAACTCTAATAGCATCTTCCTTGGATTTTACCCGAACCCCTTCAGAATTCGATTAAGTGCCCCCTTGGAATGTCATATGTACCTTTTACTTTAGGGAGACATGACTGATTATTTTAATGACAATTATAAAAAGTAAGCAAAAACTAAAAATAGAAGAGTTTGATCCTGGCTCAGAATAAATGCTAGTAATAGGCTTAAGACATGCAAGTCGAGCGTATCTCTTTTGAAGATAAGCGGCGAACGGGTGAGTAACGCGTAAGAATTTACCTAATAGTTTGGGACACGATTTTAATCAAATCCCAATATTTTAAAAGAGTATAAATTTTTCGGCTATTAGATAAGCTTGCGTAAGATTAGGTAGTTGGTGAGGTAACGGCTCCACCAAGCCGAAGATCTTTAGCTGGTTTGAAAGAACGTCCAGCCACACTGGGACTGAGACACGGCCCAGACTTTTTCGAAAGGCAGCAGTCCGGAATCTTGGACAATGGGCGCAAGCCTGATCCAGCCATATTACGTGAAGGATGAAGGCTTTGAAGGTTGTAAACTTCTTTACTTTTCTTTCTTGAGAAGTACAAAAAAGCCCCGGCTAAATCTGTGCCAGCAGCGCGGTAATACAGATGGGGCGAGTGTTATTCGGAATGATTGGGCGTAAAGGGTACGTAGGCTGTTTATTAGTCAACTGTAACAATCTTTTAAAAAAAGAATCGCAGTTTTTGATGACTACAAAACTTGAGTTTGATAGAGGAAAGCGGAATTTTGAGTGGAGAGATAGAATTCGTAGATATTCAAAAGGAACACCCGAAAACGAAGGTAGCTTTCTGGGTCAAAACTGACGCTCATGTACGAAAGCATGGGGAGTGAATGGATTAGATACCCCAGTAATCCATGCCGTCAACGATGAGTGTTCATTCCATGACTTATCTAGTTGTGGGGTCTAG
>VCJN01002068.1:0-89465 GCA_006384855.1 Tetraselmis striata
TGGCAGCGCTCTATTTAACGCTAGGTATTTTACCAGCGCGCACAACAATCGCGCTCCTGCTGGTACGCAGGCGTAAGTACAGGTTACTTGCACCCCATGTGGGTACTCGTAATACTGTCCTGCACTACTAGTCGCCTTGTAGTCGCGCGTACTGTCGCCTCGTCGTCCTCGTACCAGTACTTCGCCTTCACTTGTACTCGCACTCGCAATGCTCATACTCGTACTTCGCTTGGCTTGTACTCGTTCTCGTCCGCCTCAGTCGCCAGTTCTTCGCTCCTCCGTCGGCTCCCGCAGTACAAAGTACAGCAGTGTAGAGTACATAACACCTGCTTTAGGACTAATCTATGGCTAGACCACTATTCGGCCTAAGTCCTAAAAGGGCTGTAACAGCCACGCTGCTCTGCGTGCAAGTCCCGCACACGTATCTGTCACAGGGCCCAAAGCCCAGGTTGGAGTTCTTCGCGTCTCTGGCAGGGCAGAAACGCCTATGTATTCTATACTCATCACGAGACAGAAACCCGGCGACAAACATGCGCGCTATGTGGCTTGTGATATGTAAGGGAGGCGTTGTAATCGACAATTACATAACGGAGGTCGCGTTATCGCAAAGGATCCCCTTGCTGATAGAGCCAGTGCGCGCATAGAATCGACAGTGAGGCCATATGTAACTCTACTTTGTCGCTAGCGATGCCTTGCCTCGAAGAGTCTCCGCCAAGGACATGTCGAGTTCAGCCGCGCCGTCACTCCCACTGTCTGCCTCGGAATGGGGGGAAGTTCTGGGGGTTGCGACTTGGTCGCAAGCGGGATCGTAGCTCGGCAGCTTTAGCGGCCTCTTCGGCGGTCGTTCTCTGCGGCGTGGCTTCCTAGACCATAAGATGTCAGGGCTGGAAGCAGATTGGACACCGAATTCGGCATCCAGCTCGGCCATGAGTCGACGACGCTCGTCATCCGGAGAGACGGCGGCAACTACCTTACTGATGGGGACTTGAGGCCTCCTTTTATTGACGGGGTTGTCGCGGTCACGTGGCGCGGCCTTCGACACGCAAGGGCTGGGCCGCGCGCGCTTGCGGGACTGTTGGCCCCTTGCGTTTCCTGCGGGCGTACTCTGCTCAAGCTGCCGAGGCGTCGTGCGCCGCGACTGGTTTAGCGCCGGGTTTTCGAGGTCGGCCGCGCTTGCGGGGTTCCAGCCCGCCGCTACTCTTCTCCGGTGGGGGTCCCTGAAGTCCGTCGACGGGCCCGGCAACGCCCTTGGCCGTTGTAGCTGCCGAAGGGACATGGGGGCGGTCGCGCCTGAGTGCCATTTGGCCCCTACCAAGCCCCGCCGGCGATACGCTCAGGTCCGGGCATCCCATGGGGACCGAGGGTGCAACATGCTTGCGGGGACGCCCGCGCTTGCGGGGCTCCAGCCCGTCGCATGCGCCTGTGTCCTCCCCGGGGACAGGTGAATCTTGTGTTTGCTGAAGATCGGCCACACGTTCTGTGACAAGCGTGGTAACTGACGGTGTCGCCGGGGGAATGCGCGCCGGGGGCTGACGCGGTTGACGCGCAGTCGCGACAATGCCCGAACAACCTGCGCCTCGTCCTCGCCCTAGAGCCCTGCCTCGTCCACGCCTCCCAACTCCCCCTCGTCCCCGGCCACGCATGCGCCCTGCGCCGTCTGGTGGTTGGACCTGCAAAGCTGGAACGCCGTGCGCAGCTCGGTGCGGCGGGTTCTGGCCCGCCATGCCTACGACGCCCTGCTCGAAACGCAGGCGAACATCCGTATCGTGAAGTGCACGCCAGAGATAAAGGTGGCTGCACTGCCGGTACCTTCTGAACTCGTCGCAGTCGCAGGAACCCCCGTTGTCGCCCGCAGAAACGCACTTCATGCGACAACAAACTCTGCGGACGGCTTGCAAGGAGCGACAAGGTTGGGGCAGCATTCCTCGCCTGCTGTTGGTATACGCGACAATGCGCGCCAGGGTGACTTGGTCCTCGGAGTGGGAGTCGGCGTTAACGAACAACTCGCCGTCATGCCACATGTAGAGGTTTAGCCCACGCCTGTCGGGATTTAAGAAGTCATTAGCGCCGTGAATGTAGTGCGAGAATTCCTGCTGCAAACCGGAGTTGAAGTCCTCGTACAACTCAGTGTGTTGCGCGCCTTGATGCTTGCATAGGTCGGGGAAGCCCTCCTCGAGCAGGGTGTCAGTCGGCCGGCGACGTTTGCCAAACTGTTCGTCGCATTTGCTTGCGCGGTGCCAGCTCTCCTGCGAGTTGGTAGACGCAGGAACACCTGCTACACCTGGGGCGCAGTTGATCCAGGTTAGGTTGCTGCCTAAGTACTCGTTCTCGAGCCAGCGCGCCGCCCGTCTCTCACCAACTCGACGCCACTCCGCCATCAAAACCTCGGCGACGGCTTCAGCTTGCTCGCGTGTACTGCTTTCGTAGATCGTGGTGATAGTCTCCAGACACAACGATCTGTTGCGTTCGTGAGTGAGGACAGGGTAGCTGCGGCCATCCTCCTTCAACCTAGTGCCCCTGGTCTTAATCGTCCGAAAGAGGTGGTGGGTAGCAGGTAACAGCTTGCGGCGGCGGTTATAACACACGTTCAAGCAAGTTCTGTGGTCCGACCCGATTCCAACTTATAGACAGAGATAGACGGGCGTCACCTTGGCCGCGGGGAACATCGTCCTAATTGCCAAAACCACTCCAGAGCCCTTGTCGGAGACAACAGCACTAGGGTCGAGGGCGACGCCAAAAAGCTCGCGACAGGTTGACGAGAGACCCCGAAAGAGTGTCAGAAAGGCAGGCGCAGCCTCAGAGCGAGCGAAGCAAAACGCAATTGGCAAGAACGTGTTGACGAGTTTCCGTTTGAAGCTGGATTTTCTGATCGTAGTCGTGCCGACTGTCAGAAGGACCCACTTGTTGAACGACACCTTGTGCGTGCCGTCAGTCATAAGGTGCAAGGGCAGTCCAGAAAGCAAAGCCATCCGAAGCGTGGTCAAGAGCTCGAGTGAAGAAAACGCCACAGCACTCGACTCCTCATCTACTCCGTCTCGGAGCACAACCAAGTCAGTTTTTGACACTCTATCCAACGAAGTCCCGGATGGCAATGCCTTTGACTCGGCCCACTCGCGCAGATCGTGAAAAGATGTGAGCTGAAACGCTCCTTTGCCGAGCTTGATCAAATACTTTTTCCAGCGCCGTAGCTGAGTTAGGAGCTGGGGCCGCATGCCATCCAAAACTCCGGCAGCGCGTATGGTCGAGCGTGGTACATGCTCCAACGCATTCTTTGGCGACATTCCCCGAAGCAGGAGCGGCTGCAGTATGCCCCGAAGCGACTGAGGTACACCCTCCCCACCACGGATCTCGACAAGTGTAGTCGTGTGAACATCGTTGCTGAACTGCAACTCCCACTTGCCGGTTCGCTTGTTGACAACCGCGCGCATCCGGGCCGGGCAGGCTACATGCTGCCGGCACTGGTACACCTGTAAACAAACAGAGTTCCGTTGGTTCGACCGCAGGTGACTGCTATCTGCACGCGGAAATTATTTGACGAGGGGCAGCATACCTTTGTAGCCGCCGAGGCATACAAAAACCGCCATTTAGTAGGGAGGCCTGAGATCACCGACTTGACCGCTTTGTAGTCGGCATATTCAGTGTGGCCGTCTTCGGCAGGAAGCCAGTGACTACCGATATGGTGTGGTTGTACCTCAGCCTCAGCCGGGGTGGGCCGTGGGGCGCCTGCAACTGCCGTGTCGGAACGCCTTGCGCTGCCTTGCATGCCGGGGCTGCCTGCGGCACCCTCTTTAGACGCCACTACTTCGGCCAAAGACGCAGTGGGGCGCTGGTCGCCCCCCCTTAACGACTCTTCGAAGGTCGCAACATCACGCAATGCTGCCCCACGCGAGGAGACGGGCCGGCCGACGGCAGACCCGATACAACTTGTTGTCATCGCGAGAATAACTTCCCTACCGAACGTTCCCTCATGCGCTCGAAGAATTGTCTCCGCCCGCTCAAGTGCAGCGCCAAGTTCGTCGATAGCCCGCAACCCATACTGACCCCGCAGCCCTACTTCCTACTTGTTTCAGCGAGAACGGTTAGGCAGGTGTGGGAGACGGAGAGCTGCCCCGACTTCGCGGCAACCTACCTACCTACCTACCTTCGGAGAACCTGCCTCGACCCGCCGCCTTTGCCTCGTTCCGCCGCCACCAAGTGATCATGTACTTTGTGCCAGTACGTGCGAACCCTAAAAACCTGCACAGGGTTTAAAGCTATGATATTGTCCCATTTTCAGTGAGTCATAAGTGAAGTATAGTGGCCTCTACCGTTTACGCTATAATCTTGTCCCATTCCCGCGCTGGCCACCCCCCCTTAACGACTCTTCCAAGGTCGCAACATCACGCAAAGCTGCCCCACGCGAGGAGACGGGCCGCCCGACAGCAGACCCGATACAACTTAATGCCATCGAGAAGAACTTCCCTACTCAACATTCCCTCATGATCGTGAAGGAGTTCCCGCACCTCCCCAAGTGCAGCGCGAAGTTCGTGTATAGCCCGCAAGGGGGAACCCATACTGACCCCACAGCCCTACTTCCTACTTGTTTCAGCGAGGACGGTTAGACAGGCGGAGGGGAGGCGGAGGACGGCCTCGACTTCGCGGCAACCTACCTACCTACCTACCTTCGGAGAACCTGCCTCGACCCGCCGCCTTTGCCCCGTTCCGCCACCACCAAGTGATCATGTACTTTGCGCCAGTACACGCGAACCCTAAAAACCTGCACAGGGTTTAAAGCTTTGATATTGTCCCATTTTCAGTGATGAGTCACAAGTGAAGTATAGTGAAGTATAGTGGCCTGCACCGTTTGCGCCATGATCTTATCCCAGTCCCCTGAATCACCCGTACGGGTAGCTTACACTTGACTGGTACTGGTACGCGGGGCGTGCGCTGTCAGTGTCTCGGCGATCGCGTTTGATGCCTGCACGTCCTTCCCTGGCGGTCCTTCCGCCCCGACCTCTTGCTTTCTTCGTGGTCAATCCGTTCAGGCACTTCGAAACGTTGTCGCCGGCCAACCTGTTGAGTTCCGCCGTCACCTGTCGCGCACACGGCGGGGGCTGTTGCAGCGGGTCTCGGCTTGCGTGCATGGTACCCTGGGCGGCATTCTCTCTGCCGGTGTGCAGATGGCCAAGTCTGATGCGTGTGCTCGTGCCCACTCTGCGTCTTCTCATGTTACTGCTTCCACCCCGCAGTCGATGTAGAGGACCTTTCTGGTTGCCTTTTATTTTGGTGATTTCCGATATCGCCTTTTGCTGCTAGCTCATGTAATTATATTATACCTGCACGTCCACCGACCGTACATATACGACAGCGTACTGAGTAAGGTACTTTGCCTCCGCCCCTCTACCACGTGTAATCCTTAACCCATCACAGCATACTGAGTATGGGATACGCTTTCGGACAAGAGGCAATGTAGGCTTTTTCCTTCCCCAGTACTTTGCGTGCATTCTCTGGACGCTCTCCCTGTAACCAAAAAGTTCACAAGAGGCACGCGCAACGAAGAGCGCGGCATCCCACCCCTGTAGTCCAACAAACAAGCTCTACCGAGAGACCACCACTATCACACTGCCGGTGGCTGCACGCTGCTGAAATGGCAGCGGCGGCATGGAAGATACAAGCGAGCGCAGCAGGTGCTGCTCGCATTTTCGCGCACCCGCCAGTACTTGGCAGCCACTGAACCGGCTTTCTTATCAACTCACACTGGCGCGCGCATGCTGGTAGGTGGTGCAGGTACCGAGAGGGCAGCAAGCCGCAGCTTGCCGGCTTCAAGCGCTCGTTGTCCGGCGCGTCTCGCCCCTAGACGCTTGGCCCAGCCACCCCACAAGCGACCCGTTGCGCCCCCGTCGCAAAGTGCAGCGCTGGGTAGGCCCGGATACCGGCAGCAGCGGCCGAGCCCAGGCCTACGGTCGACAGCAAGCGCTTGCACTGGCGGGGGTGGAGATGTCGGAAGCGGCGGCTCTGGCGGGGGCGGGGGCTCCCCGGGCGGCGGTGGCGGCAGTGACGACCAGGGCAGCAACAGCGACAGGCTAGCCGTCCTCGCCGGGCTTTTGATGGGTGGATTCGCCATGCTCACAAAAGGCCTCATTTTATGGTGCACTGATCCCACCATCGGCGCCCGCGTGGCGGCGCTTCTCGACGCGGTGAGGCCATCCGGATATACCGCCTTCAGGGCAGCAACGTTGCGGTCGCGGGGGGGAGGGGGCAGGCATCGCGGAAGGAGGCCGCGCCAAGTAATTTCCAACCTGACTGCGCCTACTGTCATCTGCCCCATCAGGGGTACCTCGCATTCCTGGGACCCTTTTCAGCAGCACTGCTGTTCCTCAACCCGCCATGGGCAGCGACTGCAGGCCTGGTGGGTGGCCCGCCAGGCTTTGTTGTTACTGATTAATCCTGCCAGAGTTTGCTGGGGCTGCCCTAATTTGTCATCTGACCCACATTCAGAGAATGCATCTCATCTCATATCGATGCCATTCAGGTGGTCGGAGGAGCTGCCTTCATGCATTTGATGGGGGAGATGGCACTGAGCGCTGCACAGGTGAGTCAGGCGCCGTTTGCCTGCATCCCTTCAAAGCTAAGGGTTTGCTCTATATAGAATAAGATGGAGGCAACCGGCTGACTCCTTTCTGAGCATGGCCGCGCTGATGTACGGGGGCTCCTGCGCGACCATAATTCCTGGGTTCGAAGATCTTGATTTTCTGCCACGCATACCCGTGCAAGCCAAATGCAGGATGGGGCTGGGATTTATGGGTTCATCATGTGACAGCGACAGCCCTGTTGGCTGCTGTGATGCTACTTCGGTTGCCAGCATTCACTATGGACGGCCTGAAGTTGATGGGTATGCTGAGCTGTGCAACAGTGCAATCCCACTTCACTCTTCTTGTACTCCCTGGATCAAGTCACATGTACCCCCGGCTAGTTAGCAGCATTTAAGCAGGTTTACTGGTTGGGGCAGTTGTGGAGTGCACTACAGGTATTGTGGCAGCCTTCTCAGAAGCGAGAAAGTCAAAGCGCCTAAAGGGCGAGCGATCCTCCGTCCTCGGCGTGCTAATGCTGGGTGACTTTCCCGTCCCGGGTCACCCTGCTCGCCCTGTTAAAATACACAGCCTTCTAAACTGTCGTGCTCAGTGCGATGTGGATCTCATGTGACTGTTTCACTGTATGCAGGCGCCTTCACCTTTCGCTCGCTGTACTGCACAAAGCTGCTGTGGAATTTTGTCAGCACTGGACGTCTACAGGTACTGACCGCTAGTGCTCTGCCTGCACTGGTCCTCCCTGAACCTTCGCAACGCCTTGTGTTGGCGCTGCAGGACCTGTGTGACCTTCTGCCCATCTGTGCCCTTCTCACATATAATACGCATACAGCTTATTAACATGTACCAACATATGCCGCTGTCTGCAGAGCATTGTGGCTAGGGGTGGGCCAGCTGTAGCAGGTCTGACGGCAGCGTGCATCACGCCGCTTTGGCTACTCAATTTCTTTTGGGCGGCAAAAGTGTGGATATCAGGCCTGAAAATGGTGGGGCTGATTAGCAAGAAAGCACCTGCACCCACAAACAGTAGTGCGCAGGGAAGAAGGACGTGAAGATTGCACCTCTAGCAACAGCACATATTTATTGGACGCGTGCAGCTGGGACTGGTACAGTGATACTGCCTAAACCAGTTCCTGTGCCCGATGTAATACCCCCCTCTGAAGCCATACTGGCTGTCCACGCTCTCCCTGTTTAATAGGGGCATGACTTTGACACGAACTTGGTGACTGCGCATATCACCATGAAGACGTCCCCGTTAGCTAGCATCGCGGTGTAACGATTGCAAGCGGGTGCTTATTACAGATACCACTTTCACAAGTCACTGTCGTAGGTACAGAAAACATCACAGCAAAGCACACATGTGTAATGTGCACCCAGCTATGGTGGATGTACGTCAATACCGTGCAGTATACATGATTTACTGATGGGATGTGACGTGCACTGGCAATGAAATTGATGAAATAACATGAACATACATTTGGCCGCCATGAACATGAATACACATTTGGCCGCCATGATGTATGTGGTATAGATACATGGTATCACATGCCGATGCGTTATATAGGCAGTCACTACATATATACGATATACGGATATACCTGCCCCGAAAGAGCAGCTGCTGGTGCGGTACGTTATACTCATACGTTATACTCATACGTTAGGCGCTGGTGTTGTACTCATCGGACTCCGCGGAGCTGATGCGGCTGCTGGTATATTTTTTGCTGCTGCGCCAAGGGCAAGATAGATCTTATCCGTCTGGCTGTACTCATACCTACCCTTTGCTTGTACTATAAGATCCGTCTACTTATCCGTCAAGTTATGTGGAAAAGTATAAAAGTATGCTTCGCACGCGGTCGCGCGCGCTACGACTGTAACTGGGGAAAAGGCAATATATTAGAGCGTTTTCCCACAACCGTTTGCCCACCATAATAAAATGGTAGTACAATCCACTGGCCCGCGGGCGATGTGATCTGCAAGCGGAAAATAGGTACAGCGCACAACGCTGATCTACTCGCGTGCGCGACTGCGCAGCCGCAAACCGCCATCTTGCGCACGCGAGTGGGGATGCCGGGCAGTCCAGTCTCTCCACCACCACCAAGACTGCCCAGAACCCAAACCGGGGCGTGGCAGACAGGTATACAGAAAAACGAACCCACGCGACACAGCCCTCCCACGTCTTAACCCGCACAAAATGGCGCAGACGCCCGGATCCGTGACAGAAATGGACGCCGCCTACCTTCAGCGTAGGTCCGCACGGCTGGTAAGCCTGACACGCCGCCGCTTCTCACGTGTGTGCGTGCTTGTGCCCAACCTGCCCTGCATTACCGGCCATGTTGAGACATGTAGCCCACCCTATTTGACACCTGCCGTACAGGCTGGGGTATGTTTAGAGCTGTGTTCTTGGGGTTTCCTTTTTCCGTCCCTGCACGTAGGGTATGCAGGGGTCGACACAGTACAGTTGCTTTATTTAGCACCGGTGCTTTGGCACTTGTGCTTTAGCACTGAGAAACCGATGTACGGCACGTTGCGTGCCGCCCACGGCGAGAACAGCGGTCACCCCCACACCCATCAAATATTGTAAATCATCCTCATCCGCTAGATTGGACCACTCTCTTAGTTTTGTGCAGGCCGCCTGCATGCACAACACTAACTCGCGGTTTCGGACCTTGCAGAGTGCTCAGGCGCGCGGAAACGGTACTTAGCCTCCCACTCTCCGCTCACGCTGCTACCACATGACCAGCTCAAGCCGAGGCTCTTCTTCTTTCTTCTCCACGCGGGTCTCTACCCGACGACCCCTTCGCGATGTCTGGCAGCGGCTCACCTACCGCCCCGCCCAAAATGATCGACGCCGGCAAGGCGGGGGCTGTCAGGGGCGTCGGAACGACAACTACTGAACCAGACCCCATCAAGGCGGCGCGTCGTAATGCGGAGGATAATATATAAGATTGAAGCAACTCATCAAGGAGCAGCTGTCCCGCTTCTTCATCATCACTCAAGAGACTTACATGCCTGGCCGGCAGCCCCCGGAGAAGTGGACGCCATTCCGGGCGGGAACGAGGCCTGCGCCGGTGGACATGACCAAAACGTTGAAACGTTCGTGCGCCCTTCGCCCCTTCGAGCGAACCACATTACCCTATCTATTTGATAAACCGCCCTCGCTACGGCTCTGCCCAGTTTCGACAACGGGATGCCTCCCGACAGTCTGCGACGCCCCGGGCTCTTTCCCATCGCCCTCGACCGTGTGCTCGAGTACCTGCTTGGTAACCCTTGCCTTCAGCCGATGGCAGATAATCACTACCAGGCCGCGTGCTACGGGGCTTTCATCGCCGGCTCGACCGTCGAGCAACGTAAGCTGATGGCGGCAGCATGCGTCACCGAGGGAATTACTCCGGCCTTCGGGCAGCGGCTCGAGGCCATGTTCCACAGCATGGAGGCCATGGACGACGGCCATCGGTTCAGTCTGGCGTACCTCCGCAAGCACTGGGACAAACAGATGCACCACGGCGACACCTTCGCCCTCGACGTCCACTCGCATCGCGGGGGGTGTCGTGGGGCCCGGTTAGCCCGGTGAATCCCAGTAGAGCCCGGTGACGACTGTACTACAGTTAGTATTAGTGCAAGGCCCGCTCGTCGGACCAGAAGGCAAGTGATGTTCCAGTAAATAATCGTACTCCGAGGACGCGCACACGCATGCGCGCAGCCGCGCTATCCCCGTCGTCGACTTGCTGGGGCTTCGCAGTATTTCCACAGCGCCCGGCGCGCCCCGCGCGACCCGATTTTTTAATTACCTCGAATACACTACAGGTTATAGCCCCGAAAATCCCTTCTGCCGGCCTGCGACATTACACTGTCGGCCCACTTACCGCACCCGTCACAACCCTGACGCCCGCCGGGCCTACCCGCCATCCCACCCAATCTGCCCGCCAAAATCCGGTCTCCACCGCTTTCACCGACGTTTGACGTTGGTGGTGCCTCCGGAGCTGCCCCGATATGAGGTGAACACCCCGCCCCCAACTACCCGCATGCCGGTAGATGCTGCCCCACCACCCACTCGAGACGCGAGATGCATGTCACCGTGAAAAGTTGCAGTCAAGAACCACGCCCGCTCAGCGGCTGTAAACGGTCCCCACGGGTGCGTATGTGTGTTGTGCATAGACCTACACCGAGGTTTGCGTCATTATCACGTGCGCAGTCCGTCATTGCGTCTCTCGTGGCGGGAGGTTAACCGTGCTGTGCCGCGTGCGGGTGCAGATGGCGGGCCGTGGCGGCTAATGCTTATTTGCTTACACGAGATCAGGGACCAAGGGTCACCCTTGTTTGGTCCCTGCCAGCACGCTGACCGGGCGCCGGCCGGCCGTTAGCGCCCGGCGGAGGTGAGTTGCCCGCCTTCACGTCTTGGTTGGCGGTTGCTGCTGCGGCATTGCGCACTCGCCACTCACACACGCAGCGCACGGGAGGGGGTTACCCGGACTCGCAACACCCGCTCCGCCTGTGTAAATGGCCCAGAAGGGTAGGTATGGGTGTTGGCTATTGATTATTAGGTGCGTGGGTGTATGTGCTCTGTGTGTGCGGAGCCTCTATGAGCGGCGCATGGTAAGCCTAATCCCCGTTTTCGGGATGTATGCCGCAGCCCTTACCCCGCGCTAAAACCGATGCACACTCGGCTGCCGCATGCAGAACCAGCATGGCGCGCTCGGCATCAGCCGCCATGACCGCCCCGCAGGGCACACCTACGGGAGCATTACCTCCGCGCGCCCCGACACCGAGAACCTAGGGTCGCCCGAGTTCTCCGAACTATTGGAGCTCTACAAGGACCGCGTCTACGAGGCCAACATCGCGAGCGCCGCGAAAACCACTGCCCGCAAGCGCTTCGGCCGAGTCCTCGGGCGCAACGACCGCGACCGGCCGGGGGCGGCGGTAGCCGCGAGAGACTACGCGTCCATGCCGCGAGGCGGTGGCGCCACGAGCCATTTTTGCAAAGGACGCTACCAAGGACTATGGCAAGTGCAAGGCGAAAGTTGAGGCACCTTCGGTCGACAAAGCCGAATGATGGGTGCTCCGCCGTCCCGACCCCTGGCAGCTTCGTTTCGAGGACACGCCTCGGGGCGCGCCTTCCAGGCAACGCTGCACTGAAGTCGCGAGCATGATGAGCGGAACACTCTAACCGCTGACCCTCCTACGCGAGCCGTCATCCTCACCTTACCCTCGCCGGGATCAACCCCGCCTCCGGCGCTACCCTGTTCTTTAACATTCACATCACGAGTCGACACCGACTCCCCTTTTCTGGCGCGGCCACAACATGCCCCGCTAACCCTTTTCGCCCGCCGCCCGCGCGGCGGCCTCTCACGGGCAGCTAGACGAGCCCGGTACTCACGTGACGCTCGCTACGAAGTCAGCGGCTACAGTACGTTGCCGTCATGGCATCAGCTTCGTGCCGCCCTTCGTCATGTCAGCACCACCCGGCGAGCGCCACCCTCACACCCCTCAGACCCGGCCGCAGCGTGCGGCGCGTTCCGGCGTGTCCACATCACCACGAAGACATCTACCTACTTCATCGCAGACGCCGAAGCAAAGGCTCCCTGGAGCGAGCTCATGCGAGGTAGCATCAATACTCTTTACGGCACAGAAGACTGGGGCGTCAAGGTGCTCGATCTACTAATAACTGATATACGCTCACGGCCAGCACCCACTCCAACTACGAAGGCAAGATATGTAGTGCGACAATAATGGCACTCTATGTACGGGTACTGTATGATCGTAGAATGATCATATAGTACGAGTACCTCCTGTATCGTATGTGTGTGCGCGTGTGTCACGCGCCACAATACGAGTACTATTGGATGATTAATCATGAGATGAGTCCTACTGGTACCGGTAAGCTGTACAGTAGTAGTTACGGTATAATACGCATGTGCGTACCCGTAGCAAGCATATATGTATCATGTGCATGCCTCTGTATAAACTGATGTGTTAACTACTTGTGCGGAGGTCTCTAAGCGACGACCTCCTTTTCGACACTTCAAGAGGCACAACTTTCCACGGTGACGCGCCTAGCTAGCAGTGCGCGTGCCGCTTCGTGGTGGCTAGCTGCGAGCTAGCAAGACATATAAATAGCGGCGGGTGGTGACAACACTGTAACCATTGTTTCTTTCTCCCTATGTCGTCTCTGTGTTTTCACGTAAGTCTTGCCTACTGCGTGTGTGAGGGGTGAGATTGCCGCACTGGTTTGTTCTCCCCCCCCCCCCCCCCCTGAATTGCACCGAATATACATGCGCCCGCTACCTCGCCCGGCTTGTGGAGCGTGGCACCATCGGTGCCGGCTCTCTGCAGCCCTACCTTTGAGTCATCAACACCTTCCTCCGTCACACCGGTCGGGATGACGCCCCGGTCACCGGCCCAGCCATCGGTGACATGAAGCGAGCACTTCACATCCGCCAGCTCAAGACTAGCGAGGAACTGAGGCACGCCCCCCTTCCCTGTGACGTAACCACCGACATCCTTGACGACCTTGCTACCCTTCCCATGACCACCCCCGGCTACTACGGCACCATCCTCCGTGCGGGCGCCGCGGTATGCTCAACATTTATGTTTTACTCCCGTGGCAAATCCGGCGTCTCCTGCCGAGACCGCGACATGGCCGTGGACACCCACAATATCACCCTCTTCGTCAACCGCGAGAAAGGGGGACATCGCAAGCGTCGAGACGGATTTAAGCCCTACTCCAAATCCCTGCCACCGCCGTGCCCGCGTGGACAGCCCTTCTCCGCCGCTTTATCGCTTACCGCGACGCAGCGTTCCGGGCAACCCCATCCGCCAAACAACCGGACCGATTTTCGGCGCTCCCTGGCGACAGGGCTACCCTGCCCCTCACATGGAACGCCTCCGCCTTCGGCGACTGGCTCACGCAGGCAGTCGACCGCATCAATTGAGCCCCCCCCCTCCCCCCCCCCAATTGAAGGATTTGTATGGACCTCGCACTCCTTACGAAAGGCTGCGGCGTCTAGCGCAACTGCAGCAGGCGTGCCTCTCGACAAAATCCGCCAATTGAAACTGAAATTGAGTTAGAACATGCTAATTCGCTGCTCTCCGTCGCCCGAACCGAGTTGGTCTTAGGGCCTGCCACCTCTAACCATAATAGGGACACAGAGGTGTATTACAACTCCGGCTACCGGCCTTCCTCTCTTGTTTCCATCCCCGCCTCCTACCGTTGCAGCCTTCGGCTGCCCCGCATGTCTACTATCACCGACTTCGGCGCTTCTCCGTCTTCCGCGCCTAGTTCGGCATAGAGCCCCAAGCAGTCCGTTGGTTGTTGGTCCGCTTGTTGCAGCATCGACCCACTGCTCATGTAGGCGTCGGGCTAGGGCGGTGCCATGTTACAGTCCACTCCAAATAAGGTAGGGGTGGCCTGCGGAGGAGACCTAGTTGGACTAAGGCAGCCAGAGCGTCCCGCCCGCTCTAGGTATTGTGCAGAGGGCCCCATCCCGAAGCGGGCGCCATCGCGGCCGTTGTTAGATGGGGGAGTTGTTGTTGATGGGAGTGCGGCCAGTGCTGGTGTCGGCGAGCAGGAAGCACGGGCTGCTCGCCGGGTGGTGGTTGTTGAAGGGGGTAAGCGGCATGTTCGTGGGCGACGGAGGTGCTTGAGGGTGGGTCTGGCGGTGTTATTTGGGGTCGGACGGCAGCCAACGTTATGGGTGGTCGTTGAGGAAGAGGTAGGTTGGGGGCCGGGGAGGCGCGGCGGGGGCGGAGTCAGAGCCAATCGTCATCGTACATGGACTCTCTCCTATGTTCGTCCTTTTCCTCGAGGTCGGAGTAGTCCTCCCCGGAGGGTGGGTGGTCGTATGTCATGTGGTCGTCCCGCGCGCGCCGCGGGGGGGGGGGGGGGGGGGGGTCCGGTGAGGGAGTGCGTGTGATGGGGTGCAGCGGGCCGCCCGCGCACAAGGCCGCGATCCCGGCAGTGAGGCGAGGGTGCGTGCGGGGGGAGCGTCTAGCGAGTAAATAAGGTGGCGGCCTCCGAGATGAGCTCTTTGCGGAGGTCGGCATCGGGGGAGTTGTCTCGGCATGAGAGGTCCTCTGGGGCCGGGGTACGGACTGGGAGAGAAGACGTTGGCCTGGAGGTTGTGGAGGATGGTTGCCGACGCGTTGTGGCGTTCGACGGCGGTGGTGATGTCGTGTTGGGGGTTGACTATGCCGTTGAGCAGGAGGGTGGCTGTGTCGGACGGGGGGAAAGGGCTGTATTCGCCCGAAAGAGTTAGTTGTTTTACGCCGTGTAGGGGAATTTTGTAGAGCGCCGGCATGGCTGGGCCGCCGCCGGCGCCATGTGGGGGTCTGTTGACGCATTGGGCCCATGTCAGCGCATGGTGTGGGCGGGAATAGAGGGTTGGGGGCGCCCGTGGGGCTATGGAAGGTCCGGCCGAGCCCGGGTCTGTTGGCGGCGGAGCCGTGGGCGCTGTTGGAACTGGGGGTTTTGCCTTTTAGGGCTTTCTGTAGGGTAGCGGCCGCCTTGGCGACCACCCCGCGCGGAATTTCGGGGGTGGGGCGCGAGGGCGCGCGCGCCGCTTGAAGTGGGGCAGGTCGTAGGTCACCGTCAGCGGCGGCCCGCGACCCATGTGCGGCATCTCCGTACCTGCCGGAGCAGCCGACAGGCTGGGGCGAGTGTTGCCAGTTTGGCAACTGGAGATCCTGGGGGGGGATTCTAGGACGTGGCGTCTGGTGCTTAGGTGCGTCAGCGTATGTGGCCGGTTTGCGGGCGGGGGGGGGGGGGGGGGGGGGCGGGGGCGGCGGCGCCGGCGCCGGCCGCATGGGCGGCCGGTCCGGCGGGCGGCCCTAGATCAGAGGCGGCTGCGGTCGCGGCGGCTTGGCGGCCCTTGCTGAGACTGCGTTTTTAGGAAGCGTTGTTTTTTTGGTTTTGCCGCTGCCGCGAGAGGCAGCGGCAGCCGGGGCGGCGTTGGGCGGGGGCCGTGGTGTCTACGGCTTTTGAATCCGTAAGGATTTGCGCGGGGTGCGGAGGGTCTGATCAGCCGGCGCGGTCGGGTTCGCACTGCCCGGGGGGGCGTGTGCGGCCTGACCGGTCCGGATATCCTCCGCCTCGACCTCCATCGCGTCTCCCGGGAGTAGGTGTGTGGGTCCGCGGTGACCGGGTCGGCCGGTGCGTCCTGTGGGACGTGCCGGTGAATTGTGTATGGCGGCGGGGCGGCGGGGCCGCCGGCCGGTGGGGGCAGGTCTGCAGCGGCCTGGCCCGCTTGCGGCCGCTCCGGATCCTCTAGCGACTCCTCGCCTTCCGCCTCCATGTCCTCGTCTGAGGGCTGACCGGGGGGTCTGTCCTCCCGACTGTCGCGGGAGGACTTAGGGGGGGGGGGGGTGGGGGGGGGGGGGGGGGGGGGGGGGGCAGTCGGTGGGCTTCGCATGGCGGGATCAGGAGGCGGCAGGCGACGGTGGCCGACGCGTGGCTGGGTAGGAACTTAGGACACTATGTACTTGAGCCCTGTGGTGGTGTGGCGACGGGGGGAGGATTTTTGAATGGTACAGGTATAGGTGATTTCATCGTCCGATGCTACTAGTGAGCGTCGGTACGTACCAATACCATGCTGTGAGGGAAAGTAGAGAGTGTTAATCCGCCACTAAGGCGGTTGGGCCCGCAACTCAGCAGTAACCAACGACTACATCGACCGAACGATGCGCTTCCTACCCGCTCCGCCACGCTTCGTATGTTCGGTTGGCTCTCCCCCCCCCCCCCCCCCCCCGCCCCCAACCCCCCCCCCCCCCCCATGTGGTCCTTCGCAGCCTTCTAGGCAGCGCCGCCCCGCCCCCTCCACAATCGTAAAGACCAAGGTGGCTAATCTTCTCTGCCAACCTCCCTTTGAAATGTTTAGAGCTGTGTTCTTGGTGTTTCTTTTTCCCCTCCCCGCACGTAGGGTATGCGGGGGTCGACATCAGTACTACTGCTTTAGCATCGGTGCTTTGGCACTGGTGATTAAACACCGAAAAGCTGATGTACGGCAATTTGCGTGCCGCCCACTACGCGCACCTTCGTATCCATCATTTCTTATAAAATCATCATCATCCGCTAGATTGGACCACTCTCTTAGTTTTGTGTTGGCCGCCTGCTTGCACAACCCGCCCTCCCTCTTTTGTGGCTCATCTTTGCCGCAAGTACCCCGCCCTTGCCGTGTAACTAAGCCCGCGCACTTTCTGGCTAATCTTCCCTGCCTACCTCCCTTTGAAATCGCCAATCCCGCTGGACGTGCCGAGCACAGTCCCCCCCCCCCCCCCCCCCCCGCACACACACACGCGCGCGGCCACCCTCACAGCTGACCCTCATATTCAGCGACCACCCTCCGCGGTACCCCGCGACATGCTACAGTACATATTGTCAACGGCTTATTACCATCTTGATTCTACATACGGCCTGAAATTCGGCACTGCGAGTATCTTGAAATCGACGCCCGGTCTATTTCATCACATTTGACCCTCAAATGGCTAGTATGAGTGCGGATAAATAATGCGGTTATGATGCCAGTTGCGATCCGGGATAAATAATAATACAAGCACTTCAATTTACTGTACATGATCGTACCCGCGTGGCCGATGTACGAGACGACCGCTCAACCGAGCGGACAAGGGATGTACTGCATGCAGCAGATAGATGTGCTACAGGCAGCACTCGCACTAACACATCTATCAAATCGCGCTAATCTTTAATTTTCCTGTACGAGGGTTAGATGTGCTCGCCAGTAGAATCTGCTAGCAGGCCGCCCGACTCCCACGGCCTAGGGCTGCATCTGCTCGGCTTGGCCCCCACCCAACCCAACTGTCGTCGTGTGGCGGCCCTGGCCGTTGGTGCTAGCCGGCCCGACACGCAGTCAGCGGCGGGTCAGGGGCAATGCCCGTCGGCGGCAGACATGTCGTCGAGTTTGGCTGCCGTTTATGACACCGATAGGCATGATGCAGCCGAGTGTTGGCCTACGCTTGGCGAAAGCCATGCTGGCGAGAGCGGCGGGCAGGTAGCCGGCGCGCCGGCACCCACAACCTCTCCGATGGCGCCCGCTGTTAGCGGCGGTAGTGAGGGCATGACGGATGAGAGCGGCTCTCATGCTAAAGGCGCGGGTACCACGAAGCTGACGGTAAGAGGTGCGGATTCAGAGGGATAGGTGGAGGGGGTGGGGTTTGGGGGGGGGGGGGGGGGGGTGCGCTAAAGCTAACACTTCACTGGCACTGCCCCACCACAACTTCCAACACACGACCATATAAGCCCCAGTAAGTACCTAAGGGCCGCCCGGAGTGGCTTGACGGCAGTCCCCCCCCCCCCCCCCGTGCCCCCCCCCCCCCCCCGCGCGCCGCCGATTATTTTTGTTTTCTTTGTTTCGTCTCGAAAGCGTTCATGCCTCTCGTAAACTTGTCCATCGAATACGTATCTGCGTGAATCTCGCAGTCTCGTCGCCATCGTGCCACGGCCTCCAACACCCGACCATGCATGCCCCGTACCTCTAGGGCCGCAAGCAGACGTGAAATTGAAATTGATTACAACTGCTAGTCTGCTGCTTCCACTGGCCCAGACTGAGTTGTTCTGAGGACCTGCTATCTCTGACCATGGTAGGGAACACTAGGTGTAATTACAACTCAAGCTAACGGCCTTCGTCCTGCCCAAGCCCCTCCTCCTTCCTGCGGGCTGAAGCTAGGACCGCAGCGCCCCCCTACTCTCCCTACCTAAGTCGGGCCTATCCCATCCAGAGCTCAGCATGCAAGCTTAGGCAGCCGAAGCGTCCCGCCTGCAGCTACCAAGGTGTGATGGGGGAAGGGGCTGACCGGAACAACTATGTGGTGCTCAGTATGTATCCACCGCCGTATGATTGGTGGGGGCTGCGGTGCCCTCTGACATGGAGTTGGGTAGGTGTCGTCTGTGGTGGCTGTGGGAATCGGCGGTGTGTGTTCTGTGTGTGTGTGTTTGAGTCTCCGGGTGTGGGTGGTGTATGAGCTGCACCGGGCACAAGGTTCACTGTGAGATTCAGATGTGACATACGGGTGACGAAGCACTACTACTAGCGACTATTATTTATCCGTGAAGGCTGCTGCTGGTGGCGGCACGTCCATCCAGTTACGTGCGAGTACATCCGGCGTTATTGCCGGCGGGCGATAAATCCTTTTTGTCATCATTCTGGTAGTCGTACTAGCCCGGTGAATTGTTACATGGCACTGACGTATAAGGTACAAGGTTGTCCGTGTGGTACCGGGTAGTACGCGATATATTTATTAAGCCGGTACCGGGTATCTAGTACGAACCCGGGCGCGATGACGAGTGGTCCTGTGGATAACTACTATTAGTACATGGGAGCGCAAATCGCAGCCGTACTATTCGGCCAAAGTGGGGAATTTTGTGTACATTATAGCTAGTACTGCTGAACGGGCCTGCCAGCCGTCCGATCAAAGGTCATCAGATGGGCGGTTTGGCTGCCATGTTTTGCCAAAGAGTGCTCACGTTACATAAATATTCGCGAGGGGGAGGGCGGGGGCAGGCAGAGGTTTGCCGAAGAATGTTTGAATTACAATATTCGCGACAGCTGCCATCGGGGAATGTGGCCCCCGGGGGGGGGGGGGGGGGGAGGGGGGTAAGGGGGCGGGGGCTACTGCTTGTTCTTGTTCTTGCGTGCCCGGGGGACCCTCCGCTTCGACGATCTCGCTGCCTCCGCCTCCGCCTCCGCCTCCGCCTGCCCCTCCGACTCCGCCTCCGACTCCGCGACCGTCAGTTTCTTACCTCGGCGTTTCTTCACTGGCCTCTTCCGCTTCTTGTCATCCGTCAGTGTCTTCACCACCCCGGGAGGCTGTGCCGTCGACGACGCCGCCATGAGCTTCCTTACCTTCGCGTCGGGACGCCCCCTGTGCCCAGACACCCACAACACGCCACAATCGTTTCGCCTTTAAGCGGCTGAGGATGCGGCCTCCTCGGCCACCACGAGTTGCGCCGCTGGCACTGTGGAAGCCTTGGCGTTGAGGTGGGCCTTACGGCGCTCCCGGACGAACCTGCGCGCGGCACAAGTTAGCCACGAGTGGGTGCGTGCTAATGTGGAGGATGGAGTGTTTTGTTGCGCGCCCACCTTGTCACGCGTTTCCTCATGTCTTTCTCGTCCTCCTCGATGCCGGCGGCGCGGACACGCGAGACAACAAGGCTCGCCGCCCACTTTTGCCCGGGGGGGCGAGGTCGGCCTTGGCGCTGTGAGCGGTGAAGGGGGGGGCGGGGGGCGGCCGAGGTGGAGAAACTAACACCCAGTCGACGACCGCCTTCCGCAGCAGTCAACGACACATCGGAGGCGAGGAGCAGCGCGCCACTACTATTTATATGCACGTATTGTCAAGAGCTAGTCGGTGCGGCATTGTGTCGGTGTAATTTCGCAATGTTTATTGTTGAAGTAGCACGGCGTAATGGATACGGCGAGTGAATCCGGGATAATGTGTGCGGTGGGGCGCGCGTATATGTGCGCGACGAATGTGCGCGCGCAGCGTTGTGCGGCGGTGTGCGGCGGTGTGCGGCGGTGTGCACCGATGTTAATATAGTGTGAATATTATATCGGCCGTAGACGATCAGGTCTGGCAGCACCGCCCGTGCTTGTAAATAAGCGACAATGGATCTAGTCTCCCGCTAGTCTGTGCACCGCCAGTGCACTCCGCAAGCCTCGCCTCCATCCGCGTCGGAACCGGTAGTAAGTGTTGTTGTGTGCGCACATCGTGACAACATATTACACGGTGGCAATTGCAATTATTAGCGGTGGATAATGTGAAGGCGTTTTCGAAATCGACAGAGAATGAGGCGGTGCTGGCGGAGTGCATTGGCGGTGCATAGAATAGCGTGTTGCTGGGGTTTTGGCTGCATCGGACGCCGTATTCCCACCCATCCGGCACGGAATGTCCGGTTTTCACACATTTGCGTGTGAATATATATGGTGTGAATATTACGTACGCGTCTTTTACGCCGGGTGGATGGGCATCCGGCGTCCGATGCACCCCGAATCTCACCAACACGCTACTCTACGCACCCCCAACGCACTCCGCCAGCCCCGCCTCTTTCCGCGCAGGTCCTACGTTCCATTGTATGTATATACATACGTACATGTACTGCTCCGAAACCAGCCCAAACTTAATGAGTGCACAAGTGTAAATGGGGGGGGGGGGGGGGGTGGGTGGGGGGGGATGTGGCGGCGGGGCATCCACTCACACATACCCCGGCGATGCATGACAGATATTACATGCCGTGGCGGGTCGGCGGGCCGACCCGGAGGGGGGGGGGGGGGGGGGGGCGTCTATTCAACTACACGTGCGACAGTGTCGTTTCGTGGAGCAGTATATGTGCCCGGCCTCATTTATACCGCCCCCTACCTGCGCTGCATGGTCTACCCCTACGAATTACTTAGCACAAACCGCCATTACTTAATAGGAACCTAGCACAGCCAGGCTCATATGCCCGCTTTGCCGATCAACTTCTACGCACTTTCCGTCCCTCAACCGCCGGACATGGGGGTTAAGCCACCAGCCTCGGCAGTTGCTTAGCCAGACTTGGCATCCCGTACCGTGTCCATGGCTTCGCAGCTCTGCCGCCGGCACACGCCGAGTCCGGCGCTTGCTGCCGCGGGGTTGCGCACGCATGCACGCACGGTAATACACCGCCGACGCCGCCACGCTTACTTCCACCACCTTCGCCAGCCGCAGCTTCGCACGCCTTTCCGCCGACATACGAAACGCACGAATCCCCCCCCCCCCCCCCCGTCCCCGCGTCATGTATATTATGTTCGAGGCGACTATGCGGGGCGCAGCACACGCCGCGGCGTGGGTCGGCGGAGCGGCAGGCGGCGGGAGCCCTAATGGCCGGGCAGTATCCACACCCACACAGGCACCGCCGCTCACCTCCGACGCGGATGAACCGCCTCCCAAAGGAAACATGCCGGTTCGTGGTAAGCCCAGCAGGCGTGGGGTGCCGGCGCCGGTACTGGTGCGACGGAGCTGTCGCGTCAGGAACCGCACCGCATGTGGAGCAACACATGGCGGTGCCGGCCCCACCTATGTCTAGGGCCACCTCCTCACAACACCCCGCCACGACGGCGTCGGCCACCGCCGACGGCGCCGTTGCGGGGGGGGACGCCCTGCCAGGCGACGATGATGCGCCTGGTGCGCCGCGTCAGGAGGCGGAGGAGGCCGTGGTCGAGGCGACTGATCGGGCTGAGGGGGTTGTCGAGGCGAGCGAGGCTGCGCTCGCGCCACCCGCCCCGCAGCCACCTGCGGGACATGCCGACTTGCTCGTCGCCATGTTGACCGGAGCACTACGAGCAGTGGCGGGAGGCGGCCACATGCACTATCATGTGCGTGTCCTGGCCGGACGCCCGTCATGCGTGGACTGCGGCCAACGGACGGACTAGGAGTGTTGCTGCGAAGGCACCCCGGCTTTGTGCGGCCCCAAGTACCCATGCATGGCGACCCATCAGCGGGCAGTCCCCTGCCCGACCACGGCCACGGTGAGGGCGGAGTTCCGCCATGTCAGGGACGCGTTCCACGACGCGACTCGCGCCGCCGTGTGTGAGGCTTCCGAAAAGGCACGCGCGGCTGGTAGGGTGCGCAGGGTGAGGCGGCGGACGGCCCAGGAGCTGAAGGAGAGCGAGACATGCCGTCAGCGAGGTCGGGCGCAATGTCATTGGGTGGGGCACACGGACGTGTAACACTTGCACCACTTGCACTTTGCGCGTACTGCTGGGTTACATCCAGGCGGTGTCACACTATGCAACCGGGAAGGCTGCGTTGCTACTGCAAACGATGCTACGCCTCACTCGGTAGCAACCGCTGCCCCGCCTATCACACAGCCGCTGCCCCCCCCCCCCCCCCCCTCGCGCACCGTCCTGCGACCTCGCGTGGATCCACGCCACCAGCAGCTTGCACTTGCACTTTGCGCGTACTGCTGGGTTACGTCCAGGCTGCGTCACACTATGCAACCGGAAAGGCTGCGTTGCTACTGCAAACGATGCGACGCCTCACTCTGTAGCAACCGCTGCCGCGCCTATCCCACAGCCGCTGCCCCCCCCCCCCCCCCCCCCCACCCCCCCCCCCCGCGCGGGATCCCCGCCATCAGCAGCTTGCACTTGCACTTTGCGCGTATTGTTGGGTTACATCCAGGCGGCGTCACACCGGAAAGGCTGCGTTGCTACTGCAAACGCTGCTACGCCTCACTCGGTAGCAACCGCTGCCCCGCCCATCCCACTCGGGATGCTGAGAGCAGCTAAAGGGCACCGGGGGCGGGGCAAGAGGGAGCAGGGCCAATGATTGTGGAAGAGCGGGGACCCGCTTGCATGCCATCGCATTATATCTTGCACAATATCTGTTGCTGCACTCATATCTCACATCACTAGCTTAGCTATAGTGATTCCCCCCCCCCCCCCCCCCCCGCACCGCGTACGCACAAGCCTGGGTATACGCATCAACTGCCCGCCGGGATGAGAAACTGGTATTGGTAGTGTGTCTGTGGGGTGGAGGGGGGGCAAAAGAGCTGCCAATTGCTGCCAAGCTGGTGCGTTACATTGGGGCAGGCGCTGGGCAGACAATTGGGGCTCGCTTCAGAGCATTGTCTAGTGCCTATGCGGCTGCGCCGCCTCCGCCGCATGCAGACTCTCCGGGCTCACCAGCACCGCCACCTCAGTCATGCGGCCCTGCATCCCGCAGCCCGCCGCCGCCAGCCAGATCAGAGGTATCCAGAAGTTAGTGCTGGGGTTGTTGCGGCATGACCGCATAGTTCTCAGCGGCTGCCGTCCACAGCTTTTAATGCATCCCTTTCCGCCGATTCCGTTGTATGCGCTGTCTTGGCGCCGCGCTGCCCCGGCCGCCGCGCCTTGGCGCCGCGCTGCCCCGGCCGCCCACTCGTCGAAACGGGGTCCGCCTAACCGCGTTTAACGACTACCACGCGCGATTAGTCGCCTGTATATATCGCGCCTAACGTTAGGCGTCACAGTACTTTAAACTTGGCGGTAAGGATGAGTACGGCAGCGGAGCCCTGCATCAAAGTACTATAGCGAGTAGCGGGTACTCGGTAGTCACGAGTGCACAAAGTACGACACGAGTACACGAGTCACTGTACTTTACGGGAATCGCCGCCCTTCATATCTGCTATTAGGCGCGCGCCTCCTCACGAGTACGCGCGGAAGATACCCGCGTGATGACGAGTGATGATGACGAGCAGGCGGGGCAGTAGGATACTGGTCGATACACAACAAAGGCTCCAAAAATGCATTACACGGTAGTCACGGTTTGTTTTGTGATTTAATAAAGGTGAGGTGCCAGGCTGGATCAGCGGCCAATGAGCGTCGAGCTTCGGGGTGTGGTTAAGCGGACATGGGCGCGCCTACTCCTAGCTGGCAAATTTAACGTCAAGGCACCGGACATTTTCGGATTTATGGCGGAGGGGTCGGCAACTGCATAAAGTATTAGGGAAATACTAGAAATTTAATTACAATGGGTCTATCTACTACCGCCCCCGCCTGGCCCCGCCCCGGCGGCCGGCTGGCTCCGCTGCCGCCGGCCTCTTCCTGCCGCCGGCCTGTGGTGCTATGCCCGCTGCCGGCTCGGGAGCTGACTGCCCCTTGCTGCTTGCAGCTACTTCTTCGGGTATGCTATTCATGACAGCTGCTGCCATCTGCGCCCCACGGCTACGGGGCTTGTATGACGGGGCTGGCCTGGATGCCGCCGCGCGCGCCTGTTGCGCTTGCTTCTTCTGGCGTCCAGCCTGCATCCTCGCAGTATCCGCAAAGTTGGAAGTGACACGCACATGGGTTCCATGAACTACATGCTTCCGGTTAGTAGCGTCCTGAAGCGCTGGGGCTTGAGTAGCACGGGGAACATGAGCTGATCGAGCGAACGGGGGAGGGGGGCTGGAGCCGGTAGACAGGTCTTGCACCGGTGCGCCGTTCTGGTCGATTCCGGACCTGCGGTAGTGATGTAAGAAAAAACACTAAGTCGCCGACACTCGGGCAGCAACAACATCAGCAGATACACGATGAGCAGGTAAGGCAGCCGGCAAGCGCACCTTTGCACTGGGGGTGTGGGAGGGTCGGGAACCCTTGTTGTATGCGTCGGCGTCACCGAGTTAAGCAGGGCAGCTTGCTCCTCCTCCACGGTCAAATAGGGTGGGGGGACGGCGGTCGTCCCTTTGGTGACGGACTCCGTGTAGTACCTGCCCCACAACGTTGCTGCCCAAAGCTGGATGACCCGAGTCTTCCTCTCCGGCCACTTCTTGGAAAGTGGCCAGTTTCTCCTGCGGCTGCGGGCGGCCTTTTGAATCTGCTTGCGCAGGACGTAGTCGGTGGGCGCGCCGGGAATGATGTCGTAGGCGAGGCCGGTGGCAGTCGCAGCGAGCTCTTTGAAGCGCTTGATAATGTGGCCCTTTGTATACCCAGGGATTTCTGCGTCCATGTAGGGCAGTCCGGTGACACCGTCGATGGGGTAGAACGCGTCGAAAGCGGTATCGAAGTGGTGCTTGAGCGCCGCTGCTCGGGAAGGAGTAGCAGGCGGATTCGTTTTTAAGGTTCGTCTTTATTTTATTGAACTGGAAATAACAAGAACACGCCGGATACAGGGGGGGGGGGGGGGCACCTGGGACGGCGCGTTCAGACCGCTGCCTCTCCGTGCCGGCGATCGCCTGCTGCGCGACGGCGCTGCCGAGTCCGGTTACCGACGCTGAAGACATACGCGACACCGCGGTCGGGCGAGTGTAGAGCTGGATAAGACCACCGCCGGCCACGCGAAACCCGGCTTCCTCTAGCTGTGACAAATCGCAGCTGCACACGTACGCCGCGTCGAAGCCTAGATCTGTCTCGTCTTGCGCCTCCGCTAGGGAAGTGAATACGTACACCCCTTGCGCAGCATGGTTGGCGGTGCTGCTGGCCTCGCAAAGGCGGGCGGTGGTCAAGGGGCCGTTCAGCTTGACCCCGTCAGAAACATCCGACGAGCGGTCGGCGCTGACGGTCGTGAGGTAGTAGCGCAGGGGCGGGCCGCGCGGGGCAGGCGGGGGCTCGGGCGACCCGCTTTGCAGCATGAAGCCTTTCCACGAGGCGTCATCCGGGCCGGCAGCGGTATGGAAGGTGCTGGCGGAGGCCATGGTGGCAGTGGGGGGCGAGCAGGGCAATTTGTTGTTCATGCGAGGCGGTCAATATGCGATGCGAGTGCGCGGCTGTCCGCGCTTGGTTCAGCGGTGAGCGGCGGTGACCGTCAGGCGACCCCGTACTTCATGCGCGTACATGGATGTGCAACGGATGTCCAGCAGATGTGCAGCGATGTGCAGCGATGTATGTGCGGGGATGTGCAGGGATGTGCAACGAATGTCCAGCGGATGTGCAGGGATGTGCAGCGATGTGCACAGCGATGTGCACAGCGATGTGCAGCGATGTGCAGGGATGTGCAGGGAGTACGTGCAGCCGCCTGTACTTAGCCCGGAGGCTCCGCGTCGGCGCGCGACACGCGAGCCCGCGTGCGCATATCAATTTGATGAAATTATCGAAACGAGAAATTCGTACGGTACTTTACAATATATATGCTCAATTCACAAACGCCACTGTTGCTGCCTAGATGCTACTACTGCCCAGCATCAACACCGCCATCATCCTCATCAAGGGCGGCGATGTCCTTGGCATGGGAGTGCTTCACGTAGGAGCACCACCTGTGCCGGGCAGCAACATCAACATCAGCGCAAAGTGCAGCAAAGCAATAACAACAGCATGTAGGACGCTATTGCAATAATATATAACACAGGTGGCCCATCACCTGATCATCTGCCTGGGCGCAGCATCAGCAGCGGCCCTTTGCCGCCGCCCCCTGCCAGCAGTGTTGATGGCCTCTGTCCATGTGTATGTGACCAGTCTGCCATGCACAATGCTGGGCGGGAAGACGAAGTCCTGCTGGAAGACAGTGTTGATCGGGCCCTCCCACAGTCCAGTGCTGATAGGCGCTGATGGCACGCGGCTTCCACGGTGGGCATCTCCAACTGCAAAGACAACGGGAGGCGCAGCCAAGCGCGTTGTCTTTGCGGTGGCGCTCAGCGACAACGAAATAACTTACCTCGACCTGCAGGATCTCTTGGAACATGTCCTGGTTCTCGGCCTCTGCAGAGCCGGTTGGCATGAATGCCAGGTCCTTCCGTTGTTCAGTAGTCTGACGGATGTAGAAGTCCACCGGCACGAGCCCTGCACCCCAGTTCTCCCATCGCTGGGCGGTGAGCACCCACGCGTTGCCTTTCGGCAGACGGTTGTAGGCACGGGAGCAGTACACCGTGTAGGACTCATGGTCGGGCTTCAAGGCCTCCATTCGGCCATAGTAGGTCATCCTGGGGGGGGGGGGGGGGGGGGAGTGACATAATCGGACAGATGATGGATGTAAGATATTGTATACTAATGTAATAATTATATATCTTGAATAAGACACAGGGACCCTGGCAGACACGGATGCCAACAACAACACTTACTTTATGTTGGTTGTATCCTCCCTTATGTCCTGCACCTTCAGCCCGTCTGGGCCAAACTCCTCCACATACGTCTTGAAGAGAGCAACGGTGTGTGCGTGGACATCAACCCCCTCCTCGCAGAACTCTTCCTGCACCCGCGCCTTGCTGACTGCCCCCCCAACAGCACCCAAAGCTGCGTGTGCCTTCTTCGCTGTTGTTGACATACTGCCCCGGTCCCGGCGCATGCTGGTGACCATGTCATTGTAAAGGAGCTCAAAGTCCTCTAGCCTCATCTGCATAGCAACATGGGCAATGAGACAAATGACAGCATAGGGGCAGCGGGACAGAGGGCGGGGGGGGGGGGGGGGGGGGAGGGGGGTGGCACACCTGCTTCATGACCTCCACAGCGAAAGCCCTTTCTGGGTCCTTGCTGCACTTGCCAACAATGACCTTCCGGAAGTACCTTGACCTGCACGCAGCAAGCAGTTCTTTGATGTCAGCGACCACATGACATCGCGCACAGGGGCAGCAAGGGGGGGCGGGGGGGGGGGGGGGGGGCTGACCCCCCTCTCCAGAAACATCTCAACTTCCCGGGCTGTGCAGCCCCGTGCCTTCTCCTGAGCTGCCAACCTGCACACAAGCACATGCAGGTTGCTGCACATCAAGCGGAAGTCCCCGCAGAGATGCTCGCATATCTTCGCGAAGCGTATCAGGTTGGCTGCGCCATCGAGGCGACGGTTGTCGATGGCGTTGTCCGTCTCCAGTATCCGCCCAAGCAACGACGCCTCTGTCTCACCAGGCTTGGCATATACTGCCGCATCTGCCTTTAGGTAATGACGGCATACAGCAGCTAGGCACATGAAAGCGGTGTGCCAGTGCTTCGGCAGCTTCTTCAAGAGGTCGCTGCGCACAGCACGGCAACATGCATGTGCAGTTAGTGGTCCGCATCAGGCACAGTAATCCACAAAGGAGAAACATGAAATGTTAGAAGTGGGGGGGGGGGGGCGGCGCACTCCATGGCCGAGTGCGAGTATGTAAGGATGAAGTCTTGAAAGCTCTCCGCTGTCCAGTTCGGAAACATAGAAGAGCCGCCCATGATGATGATGGGAGGCCGCCCGAAGTCATTGGTCACCTTGATGTTTTTCACGCGCTGATCGTATATCTGCAAGCAGCACAAACGAAGCAGTCACATGTCAGTCGCCGGCCTACAACACTGTATTGACAATAATATACACGCAGGTATGCATGCAGGCAAGGGCGTCACACCCGATAGAAATTCTTGAACTTGATCATGGCGCTGCCAGGGCCACGGGACCGCACCTGCACCTCCCCCATCCTAAGCAAAAACGTCTTCACCACCCCCAGCAGGAGGGCATGATGTAACGGCAGAGCGTGGGAGTTCACGATACTGAATGTGGCGCCCAGAATGTCATATGCAGCATGCACATGGGCGGAGCCAGTAAGTCCCTTGGGCAGCTTGCCAGCGGCGGAGGCGCGCTGGAGCGCTTCCAGCTCGGTGTCCGTGAGCATGGAGCCATCCGCGCCGGCAAAGCACGACTGGACGCATTGCCGTCCGGGGTCTCGCAGAACCTCCGTGATGCATCGCTTCTGCGCTTCGCCCTCCTGCCGCGCCCGCGTATCCCTCACTCCGTTCCCCGGGGGCAGAATAGGGTTGAACGCTTGATGCCATAGTGTCTGCGCAGCGGCTGCGAAGTACCCTAGGAAGCGCACAGCTCCGTCCAAGTGGATGCCCTGGAAGAGGCACCACATGCAGGCAAAGAAAGCCGCGTGGTAGCCCCTGCCAGTCAGCTTGTACCTGGCAGGAGAGTCATTGTGAAGCGCTCCAAGGAACACTTTACTGCGGCCACCGGGGGGGGCGGCGGCATCTGCATTTGCACAAGCCACACATACGATGGTTGAGTATATTTTATAATAGCATATATGCATATATATGTCATACCGTTTAGCATGAGAGAGCACTTTATATTAGCACATCTTGCACATAAATGGAGAAGGTAAGGGGGGGGGGGTACCATCAGTAGTTGGCGGTGCATCAGCAGCACTTGACGACGATGGCGCGGCACAGCGCCGGCCAAACGGAAGGGGTTCCTCCTGTGATTGCTTCATCGCAGCGAAGGTCTCCTTCAAGAAAATCCCAGTGTTGGGCGCTTCATGCGGCCCAGGCACCACAATCAGGATTTCAGAATTGGACGCTCCAGCTGCACAGTGCCTGTCAGCAAAGTGGCATGGTATCAGAGGGGATATATATTCAGTAAACGTTAGCCCTACAATCAAAACAAGGGGCATCAACACCACATGCACGCATGCATATACAGCCTTACCGCGGGACATTGGCTACCCGTGACACATACACAGTCGCGGAGTGATGCTTGAACTTGGTGAGCTGGACCCCGTCGATCCCAACGTCCATGATGAGGTTTGCCGCGTCGGCTATGGCTCCGTCAGTTGCCTCCTTCAACTGCCTCCCGAAGTCAGAGTTCAGGAACGCATTTTTGGACAGGTCCTGCCTGTACGGCTGGTTGGCGGCGGAGTCGGGGCGCCGCAGCATTCGCCACAGGATCTCTATGATGCCGAAGTCAAAGTAGATGCCATCTGGTTCCAGGATGATCTTCCTATTCTTGCGAACCTGAACGAAACGCGGGGCTTCGCACTCCATGCAGGAGGCGACGCCAAGCTCGTCGGCTGCGAGGTGCAGCCGTAACAACACAACATTTAGTCAGCCGAAAATGTGACAATAATAAGAGCATGCATTGCGAGCAATCTAATGGTGGGGAGTCGACGAGCAGGGTGGGCAAGGATACTCACCGCTGTCGTGCAGTCTCCAACGGCCCTCTTGCGTGGAAAAGCTGTGCTCAGGGTCAGACATCATGTCGATGTCAGCGGGCGGCGGGTAAACATACTGCCCGCAGCTCCGACACCAATGCCTCTCGAATCGAGATATGTCGCTGTCGATGCCTAACGCCTTCAGCGACGCTGGCTCTGTCTTCGGAAACCTGTCGTTGCCTAGGGCGGTGTTTAGAATGTAGAGTATCTCTTCATACGCAGCGGTGGGCAGCTCGTAGTCGGCTTTGACGCCTAGAAGGTCGACAAGCACACCCCCGATGCTCGAGTTCTTGGGGGGCTTGCCAATCAGCTCGTGGCTGAAGCACTCGGGTAGCTCGCGGTCGTCATCGGGGTCCCTCGTACCATTGCCCACCTGATACCGGCAAAACACACGTCGTCAGTGTGGGCAGGAAAGGGCGGTGCAAGCCAGGTAGGGTGCAAGCAGTTTCAGCGGGCAGTTGGATGATGATGAGCACTACGCCGAAGACGGGGCCTACCTCTTCGGCACCGCCTTCCTGCGTCGCTGCCTCGGGTTGTTGCCGTTGTTCTCCCTCCTGCTCCTCGTCTTCCTCCTCTGCTGGCTCCTCATCCGTCGTATCATCGTCGCTGCCGTTCAAGCTTGATAGAAACCCTGCCGGTTCGCCTTCTTGCAGTTCGTTGTCCTCCCAGAAATTGTCGTCCAGTAGCCTACCAGCACGATCCGGCTCGCCCATCGCACCCGCGTGAGCGGCCACAACCGGACCGCCCGGAACCGGTTCCTCCTCCCCGTTGCTACCGAGGTCGTTCCGGTTGCCGGCAACGTTGTCGACTTCCATAGGGGCGGGCGGCTCCTCCGAGCTGCCACCGTCCAAGGTAAACCATCGAGAAAATATTTGTTCGCGAACGACTGACAGTTGCATCACGCGTGTGCTGTAAAGGCGGCCACGGGGAAAGCACATAACAAGGCGATGTCATCTAGTGGTGGGTCGAAGGTTAAAGTGGCTGGGAGTTGAAGCAGTAGGCCAGCAAGAGGGCTTGGGGCGAGGCACAAGTGGGGCATTACCGTCCGTCGTGATGCCGCACCCTAACCTTGTCGTTGGGGAGCGTCGCAGTGATGACCAGCTCATTATGGTTTGACATGAACCGAACACCAACCCATCGGCCGACGTCATTCCTCTGGTCAGGAACGCTGCGATGGGCTGCCCGAGTTCGGGTTCGGCGCGGACGAGGGGGTGTCGGTGTCGCGGGGGGAGACGCAGGGGCGGACGGTTCGAGCGACGCTGCTGGCTCATCGAGCGCTTGCGACGGCGAAGAGCCTACTGTTTTTTTCATCTGAGAAAAGGGGCGGGAGGTGACCGTTACGTTGAGGGCTGTGCATTCATGCGTGCACTCCATACATCGCAGACCTACGTGTTAGCACTAACGGGCACTTGCCAGTAAGCGGGCTTGCTCTGCCGAGCAGGCAGGGTTCGCCGCAGATTTGAGATGGCGCTCTCTGAAGTGGCGGCTGGTCCCGCCGAGTGTCTTCTTGCACACACGGCACTGCACCCCAACGACCTTGCCATGTGCATCCTTGCTATGTTGAAAGATGGTCCTCGAACTGACTCCTCGCTGGCCGCCGCGAGGCATCGCACGAAGCCAGTCGCGGGTTACGCACGGTGAGCAGGTGGGAAAATGGGAATGATGAGCGGCACTTCCGTCGGACTTATATCACTACAAGCACTTCGTCATAACCGGTACGGTACCGATACTCGCGCCGCGTCAGCTTCTGGCCGACTAGCGCCGAGCGCCCTCGCGCGCCCGTGTAGCGGGTACTCGAGGGGCGAAAAGTGCGCAAGGGACTCATATCACGTACCGTTAGCGTACGGGTACTGCCATGGCAGTCATGGCTCGGCGCGGGTACTCGCGACCACCGCCGGATACGCGGAGATAAGAGGATATAGGCGCGGTAAGGCGCGGGGTGATACAGAATACAGTAATCGTACAGTAACATTGAGTACGGATACAGTACAAGTACCGTGTTAGTCGCGGTTAGGCGGACCCCGTTTCGACGAGTGCCGCGCCTTGGCGCCGCGCTGCCCCGGCCGCCGCGCCTTGGCGCCGCGCTGGGTATCGAGTCCTCCCCTCCCTAGTGAGCGCGTCCACCTGCGCCTTGCGCTCGGGGCCGTCCTCCTCCGTCACCACATTCTGCAACCCCCACCGCGTGACGAACCACGCAGCTCCTTGCATGCGCTTGTACATGTGCCCAAGCACCGCCTGGGGACGCGAAGCTCCTTCTCGGTCATGATCGCCTTCACCCGGGCCTCCTCGAGCAGCGGACCGGCGTTAAGAATGGAAAACGTGTCCATGTGGTGCAAGCAGTCCTCCATGACCCAGCCGGACTGCACCGTCACCTTGCCTGACCCTGCAGTCATGGAGGGGAATGCCGTCACGCCCACGCCCACGCCCACGCCCGGGGGGGGGGGGGGGGGGGGGGGGGGTTTACCTTTCGATTCTTGGACACTGCAAACGAAGGGCGCAACCCGCGTTCAAAGTTGCTGGGTATCGGGACTAAAGCCTGGCGCCGGTCTTCCTGCTTCATAGCTCGGAATCCAATGTGGCCCTGCACGGTGACAAATTTCCTCCAGAAGTCCCTTCCCAAGCCAAAACAAAAACAGGTGGAACGGCGCGAGGGGGAAGAGGTTGACCATGCTGACATAGCCCAGGACCACATGCACATGGCACACGCCATGGCAGCCAGTGTTCTGCTTGGCCTCCGCCAGCCGGGTTGTGTTGAACGCACGCCGGGCAAGGTGCGTGATTCACTGGACAAGTCATCGCCTTCATGGACGGTTACCAAGCGAGCCTCCCCGTCCGCATCCACAGGGGGGTGCTCCTGGGCAGCCGCCATAGCCTCCACAACCTGCCACGCCGACCGGGCGGGTGCGTGTGATTCCATACAACCGCAGTTGAGTGGTGCCACCAGCACGCATGCCGGGCCCACTCACCTCTGAACGCAGAAGGCCCACAATGTCCCCGTCCTCAAAAACAGCGCGCCACTGGGTCGCCCCGCCGTAGTCCTCCAACACCCACTCGGTAACGACGCCGGTTATCACGCCGTAGTGCCAGACTCCCCGGAACTTCTTGGCGATGACCTTCATGTAGAAGTCGCCGGGATCGCCTTTCCATATCACGCCCTCATCGCGGGTTCCACGCCCGCCGGCGGCCACGCAGGCGCGTCGATGTCCATACCGTCTTCGCCAACGGGGTCCTCCCCCACGCCCATCACATCGTCCACCTTCGAGCCGCCGTCGTCCGAGACCGGCGCCGGCGGGCCGTTTCCGACGGCTGCAGCTACTCCTGCTGCCGCCCCTGTTGTTGTTGTTGCTGCTGCTGCCGCCCCTGCTGCTGCTGCTTGTGATAAGGCGGCCTTGCGGCGCAACTTAGCCGCACGCTTCAACGAGTGGCTACAGTTCGGGAATTTTAGGAAGTGCCGCTCTCGCGCCATCTTATCACATGTGCCCGTCACGTTGCCCCGGCAGTGCTTGCATGAGTACACGCCATCCTTCGACACACTCGCTATCCATCCCTTTGCCGGCATGCCTGCTGCCGCGCGCGGGGGGCGGCGGGGGGGGGGGGGGGTGAGAGTTGGGGTGGATGTAACCCACCACCGGCATGCAACACATATGCGAGTGCGCGGCTGTCCGCGCTTGATTCAACGGTGAGTGGCGGTGACCGTGAGGCGACCCCGTACTTCATGCGCGTGCTAGGGCGTTACACAATCATCAGCAGTTAGGGCGGCTGCATTAAAACGCGCACCTACGAACACCACCTACCGCCTACCACCTACCGTACCACCTACATCCGCCCACACCTCCGCCCGTCGTGCCGCACATCGCCGCACACCGCGGGGTCAGCGGTCAGCGATGTGCGCGGTCAGCGATGTGCGGCGATGTGCAATGAGTGCGTACATCCGCGTGTACTTAGCCCGGGTGCTCCGCGTCGGCGGGCGACACGCGAGCCCGCGTGCGCATATCAATTTGATGAAATTATGGAAACGAGAAATTCATATAGTACTTTACAGGTCGCGCGCGATAGTCGTCGCTACTGGGTATGAAATCCACGTCCCTCGTCCGTCCCGTATCGTCCCCGTATGTCGTCGTTCGTCACCAGTAGGGCACATTTACGTCACATCTGAATCTCACAGTGGTTAGTGGTGGGCGGTGGTCTTGAGGCAGCTCGCTTGGTTGTTGCTGCAGTGGCTCGCTCACCAGCTTATTGGTGCGAGCTGTTGGATGGGTGGGCTGCATCATCGTCTGTTATCCATTCGCTGTCTGAGCTGCGGGCGCCAGAGAGGCGTGGCTTGCTCGTGCTGCGGTTGCGGGTGCCGCCGTCCGAGCGGCTGCGGCCCCTGGGCTGCTTCTTCTTGATCTTAGCTGTTGTGGCTGTCTTGCCTTTGCCTGCTGGGGTGGGCTGGCTGGGATGACGTCCCCGCTGGATGGAGATGCGATGTGGTTTGCTCAGCTGGTGGGACTCCGCTGTGAGGCTAGCCATGTTGGCGGCTATTGCGGGTTTGCTGGCAGGAGAGGCATGGGCGAGCAGCTTTGTGGCTGCGGTGGTGAGGTGGTGTAGTTCTGCCACTCTCTCTGTGGTGCCATTGGATGTGCCCTCCCGGAATGTGCGGTGCACTGTTGAGCGCTGGGGCAAATCGAGGGATATGTCTGCCGGACCTAGTGTCTCTGCTGCCTCGCCATGGGTGGTGTCCACCTCCATGGCGATGTCGTTTTCCTCGTCGTCCTCGAGCTCCTTCCTCCTCGTCGTCCGCCTGTGCTACCGGCATGGCAGTTGCCGCCGGGGCTGTGGCTGAAGGTGTAGGGGCTGGGTGGGCTGCTCCGGGGTCGCGCTCTGTTGCTGCTCCGCTCTGGTCGATGGCTGCCACTGCGTCTGCGACCGCTCCGCGCCTCGGTGGAAGGTGCTCGAACCCTGGGTGGGGGGGGAGCGTCGCGGACCTAGGGTGCGGTCTGGGTTGCTAGGGTCGCTGGAAGTGGCAGTTGGATTGGGTCTGCCTGTGGTGGGGCTGGCGATGTGTCGGCATGGCGCCTCTCGGTTGGTGCCGGGCTTGGCGCGGCCTTATTGATCTTCCCGCACGTTGTCGACACTATCTTGCGCCACTGGTCGGTTCTGTCGGTGCTGCGGGTGCCACCGATGTTGCTGTGGTGGTGGGCGGTCAGCTGCAGGGTGAGGGTGTAGATTGGGCGTCCGGTGGCTCGTAGGGCGAGAGACGCTGGGGCGGTCTTCCGGGCCTTCTTTCGCAGGCCTATCGCTGCGCGTCGGATATGGTTGTGGCCAGTGTTGCTTCCCAGCTCTCCCGCCTCCCGGATCATCTGGCTGAAGGGGTGGATGAGCAGCTCCGAGGGGTCGAACTCGGACTCTGTGAGGTAGATGACGATGGTGCGAAGGCGTATCGCCCGCAGTAGCGCGACATGGGAGGTAAGGCCCACTGCTAGTCGCAGGGTGTCCGCGAACTCTCGTCTTCTTTGCCGAGGGAGATGGCGCAGAGGTTGTCGTCTCCCACGCGCAGCAGTGTCGGTTCTGTGTGGTGGAGGTACATCTCGACGCCAGCAGCTGTCATGGTGTCCGTCAGCCACTGCGCGTGTTGCAGCTCCGGGGGTGTGCTGGTGCGCTGGCTGATGGTAGTTGCGATGGCCTCCGCCAGCTGCTCCACCGTCGGCAGCTCCAGGTTGGCCAGGGGGCCGGTGATGCAGATCGCTATGGCCGTCAGTGCGCATCGGAAGAATTGTTTGGACAACGCTGGGGGCAGTACTCCTGGGAGTGGGGCGGTTGGCTGGTCCTCTCGATCCTCGTTGTGTTCTACTGTGACTTGGATCACTACTCGACCCTGCGACTGGTCGCCAAACGGCAGCGCCAGTACTGCGTCGCGGCACACGTCCTAGAGTAGGCGCGCCGCTTCAGGATCGAGGAGTTCGAGGCACACCGAGTCGGCTGAGCGGCGGGCTTTCCATACCTCGCGGACCTCCATGAGGGCCAGCAGTGTGCGGGTCGGGGGGCAGATGATGGCGTTGTCCGCGTCTGTGTTGGCTTCGTACTCGACCCAGGCTCGCTTTCCAGCGAGTGCCAGGACGTCTGCTAATGTCGCCGCCGGTTGGTCTGTCGCCGCTTCGCTCGGCTGGGGTTAGTCATACGCTGTGAGGAGGCCCTCCGCCAGGCGCAGCCAAATGTCGGCCTCCGTGATGCCTCTGAACGCGGGGGAGCGAAGCCACACCTGGTGTACCGGCCGCTCGATGTCGTCGAGGTGTGGAGCTCCGAGCAGGCGGGTGGAGCAGCGGCGGCCCTGGCGGTCGAGGATCGCTGTGCCCTCTCCTGTCCATTGGGTCTGTAGAACGCTCACGGCTGTTTTTCTGCGGGCCAGTCGTAGGATGACGGACCCGGTGGTGGTGGGGAGCTTGATGCCGCTCGGTGCAGCGGGGTCGGCGGCGGCGGGCTTAGGGGGGTGGCGAGTCACCACCCTGACGTCTGCTGGCAGTATTTGAACTCCGATTTTGGGGCTGAGGGTGCGGATTAGGTTCGTCACAGTCCGGCCGCGCGACTCCTCGTCCATAGCTTTGGACTGTCTATTTTTCTGAGAAATAATTTTGGAAGAACTAAGAAATATTAATTGAGAAATATTTTTTGGTATGAACTGAGAAATAATTTTGTAAGAACTGAGAAATATGAACTGAGAAATATTTTTTGGTATGAACTGAGAAATAATTTTGTAAGAAATCATTTTCTGAGAAATATTGTATCACTTACTGAGAAATACGCAAAAATGCATTTTCATGAAAAACTTTCCGCAAAACAATTAATTTATTTGGGGTTCTAGAACATGATTTCAGCGCGCGGGCAAGTTATGCAAGCCAAATAAGTAGTCGCTACTCGCTACATGCGCTCTTACTCCGGGGGTAGCGAGTAGCGACTGCTACCAGCCCGCGACCTCCGCCCGCCGCCCGCCGCCCGCCGCCCCACCGCCGCCCGGTTCCGCCCGCTTCTCAACAACCCCCCCCCCCCCCCCCCCAAGCCGCGGAACCCACAGACGGGGAGGTCACTGCGTGACAAGGGCGGTTGGCGACACCTGTGTCGTGGAGAGTTCGAGTAGGCGGGAACCCTGGCGCAGGCGATGGCGGCGCGGGTGTGTGCGCTGTGCCGACGCGCTGTGCCGGCCCGCGCGGGGAATGGCGACGCGAGCAATATAATACGGCCTTATGTCCGCGCGCGCAGCCCAGGCGACTATGCGAAGTTTCGGGAAATATTTGCAAACTTTACATACAGTGTGTTAGCTAAAATAGTATATTTCTCAGATGATACATCCAGACCCGGACGCGCAGCGCCGTACTTGTAAGAACTGAGAAATAAATTTTAAATTTCTCGGAACAACGCCGCGAGTACGAGTACTGAGAAATAATTCAATATTTCTCAGTTCATACAGAATTATTTCTCAGAAAATAATTAATTGATAGCTTTGTGCTGGGCCACCACATCGCCGAATAGTAGGGCCACATGGGGGGCATCGTCCGTCGTGCCGGCTGGGAGGCCGGTGAGAAGTAGGTGGGATGGGCGTTGTAGCACGCGTATGTGGCGGCGGGTTGCCGGTGGGAGTTGGGTGCCTGCGAATTTTTTTGCATTTACGACCGTGCGGATCGCTGGCTGTTGCACTCTGCCGCCTCGTAGCGCGGCCGGAAAGGTGCCAGCCCCGGCGTCCTGTTGCTCCTCAGATCTGTCTGTGTCCATGCTGGCTATGGCGGTTTCCTCCTGGAGGGCCCGCCTGCTCTTCACGCCGCTGTGGGCGCAGGCCGGCAGTTGGCATGGTGGTGGGTCGTCCGGTCGTCGGACGGTCCACCGTTTCGCAAGAGGATCACACTACCAGTACCAGCAGCCGCGCCGGCTCGCCCGGACTTATTAGTACATACGCAGTACTTCGCCCGGTGTTAAGGGCCGGCTGGAAAATGCGCAAGCAGACGTGCCTTGACGCAATCCACGTATGCATTATGACTTTGCGCATATCAGGAGCTGACTCGTACGAATCTCGGCCGGTCATCGAACATGCGTGATTTGTACATGGTATTCCGGATACATTACACCGGTATGTATGGGCCGCGGTTACGCGATAAACGCATTTTGTTCCGACTAGACAATGTAGCGGCCGTAAGCGCGGTTCACAAGGGCGGTTCGATGTTGCCCCACACCATCAATACGTGGTGGCTCTTGTACCACAACATGTGCCAGACGTACAATCTGGATGTAGTGGCACGACATATACCGGGTAAAAAAAACGGTTTGGCGGACGACATATTTATATCCCGGTTAGAGAGGCGGCTGGATTGACAATCAAGATTGGCAGCCGGTGTTGACTTTCTTTCAGCGCCTCCTCATCGAGGTCGGGCCCTTCAACGTGGATGCGTTCTCCGACCCCTCGTCGGCCAGAACGCTTCCTGCGCGGTCTTTTGGTCGGCAATCGACTGTTGACTTCGACATCAATGACGGAACCTGAATGTTTACCGCAACCCGCCATTTGCGCTGATCAAAGCGATTCTCTAACATTTTGGGGCCGAGTTTCATGCGCCCCCCACCACGTCGCAGACCACGTTCGTACTGTCGGCGTGGTTCTTTGTACCGTGGTGGAAACTGCTCGCTGGGGCCCACAACGTGGGTTATTTTTGGCAAGGCAAGGCTATGTTTACGAGTATGGACGGACACCTCGGGTCGCGAGAGCAACCGGAACCACAGCAGCGCGTTTTTTAGCGGCACATAGTGGGGCGTCGTACATTGTTGGAGGGCAGCGCCCCACAGGACATGGACCTGCCTCGCCTGTCAGACAACCAACATGCGGACTGGCTATTGCTGCGTGGACTATGGGACGGGTTTGTGCGCGAGCCGCACGGGACGAATAGACACCGGTGCGCCTGAATGGTTTATATACACAGCGTGATGTTTGCCATCTGGAGCAGTTGGTCATGCAGTTGAATGGACCGCCAGGGCAATTGGCGGACATCCAGGAAGTACAACGCCTCACAACGTCATCTATGGAAACCTACGAGGCGTCGCTGGTCATTTTCCAGCGACTTTGCAGTGCTTGAGGTGTGTCACCCCTTCCTACAACGGTGGGACTGCTGCATTTCACAAGGATCGTCTGGTTTGCCGAAGAATGCCAGGTCTGGTTACATGTTGTGATATTCAGGAATTTGCAGGCATACGATCCCACAGCCAGGGAGGGTTGGGCGGGCTGTGGTGCGCTCGATGGAGCGTGCCACAGCAAAGGAGAGTGACCGGTCGGTCCGCCGTGAAGGCAGGTGGTGGCTCTGACCGGCCCCCGCAATCGTGCGCGCGCACACACGCGCTACGGGCGCCGCGCCAGGGCTATCTCGTACAGGTAGAGAAACCACATAAACTAGTTTAGAACATTTCACAAGGATCGTCTGGTTTGCCGACTAGAAAATGCCGGGCGCAGCAGGCCACGGGCGGGGGTCACGGGCGGGAATGTTGAAGGCGACGACAGGCCATCGGGGTGCGCCCACAGGAAGGCGGTCGCCGGTACGGCCAGGAATGAAGAGGTCGTGGCGCGGCTTCCAAGAGCGCATGTCGGAGCACATCTCCGAGAGGAGCTGGTACCAAGCTTTGTCAGGCCAGTAGGGAACAATGACGATGGCTGGGGCACCGCTGGACTCAAGTTTGGAGACTAGATCGCCGATGAGGTTCCACGGAGGGTTACACCAGTTACGTTCGCAACGCCATGCAGCGTCGGAGAGGCGCAGGGCGTCGACGGCCTCGCACCGCGGGTCACGCCAACGGGCGTTGTAGCGGGGCAGGAGGGCGTTTTCAGAAGTCGCGAAGCGGTCGATGGTGCAGGCGCCCCATTTAGCAGTGAGCGAGGCGAATCGACGAGGGTTGAACTGCCAATCGTCGCAATCAACCTCGCGACTAAGGCGGTCAGCCCAGATATTCGCCGCAGAACGGATGTAGCGCACGGAAAGGGTGATGCCGTGCGTGTCCATGAGGTACCACGTTTTGCGTAGCTCAGCCATGAGGCGTGGAGAGCGAGAGGTGAGGTTAGTGAGGACGCCGACAACTGCTTGGTTATCCTCGTGCAAGCGGATGTGGCGGTTTTGGAGCATGGGGAGGAAGGACTCGATAGCCAAGCGGACGGCTTTGAGCTCTTTCAGGGTAATGTGCGCATTGCGGTCATCGTCGTACCAAAAACCCCAAGCTTCATGGTGCTCGTTCAAAACGGCACCCCAGCCGTAAGACGAACTGTCGACGTGTAGGTATCCGGTTTCGACGGGGCGGTTAATGGGGCGGCCGTTGTGTTGGGTGGGCACACCCACCCACCATTACAGATCGCGCTCGAGCTGGCGGGGAAGCTTGACGCGGCCGGACCAAGAGTCGCGCGTCTTGAGCACATCATGCAGCTCACGAAGGTAGAAACGGGCAGGGGCAATGGCCAAGTAGAGAAACTGGCATTTGCCCGCGAGAGCGGCCAACTCGCGAGCTGGCAACCACCGGCGATCGCGTTTTGCTCGTTGGATTAGGCGTTTGGCCGCGCGAGCAATGCTGGCGAGTTTCTCAGCGGGCGCACGAAGAGTAGGTGACCCCGATGTGTCAATTTCTAACCCCAGGTGCACGAGCTTCTGGGTGGGCTCCCATACGCCCTTGTTGGGGTTGCGCAGCAGACCAAAGCCCGAGAGGTGGCGTTCGATGTAGTCACGTTGCCAGATGGCCTCAGCCTGAGTCCGAGCTAGAAACAGGAAATCGTCCATGTAGAACAACATGCGCAGGCCAAATCGTCGCCGGAAAATAGGTGTGCCATCTGCTTCAGCCGGGTTACGACGCAATGCCCTAGTGAGGACGTTGGTGAATTGGCAGAAGTAATAGGGGGACAGAGACCAGCCCATGGGAAGGCCAGCCAGTCGGTACAGAGTGCCGCGGTAATCGACAGTGAAAAAATCCCTGTCCTCAGGGGCGATTCCAACCGCGTAAAACCCGTCTTGCAGGTCCATCTGTAACATGTAATCCCCAGGGCGCGCTAGGTTGCGTAAATGCGAAAGCGTCTCAAACGAAAGATCGCGCGTCTCACAATAGCGGTTCAGGGGGCGAAGGTCAATGATGAGCCTCCATTGTTTGTTCCAGGCTTAGGAACCAAGAACAGCCGGGACACCCATTTCGCGCAGTATCCTCGCTCCCAGGCCCCAACGGCCAGGAAGCGAGCCTATTCACCGTCCATAAACTCCAGTTGAGCAGGAGTAGCATCCCCCATTGACACCCCTTGATGAAAAGAAGGTGGGGCAAGCCCGTCCAAGAAAGGAACGCGTACACCTCGGGATATCCAGTTGAGAACACTGCGATTTGCGCCAGCGGCTTGCCAGTTGCCGAGATTACGACGGACGCGATGCCTCATAAAAGGGGAGTCGGGAGTACAGGAATTGGCGCGATGGATGTCGCGAGGGGGGCGAGCAGAGCGCCCTGTCGCTCTGCTGGCCCTCTCCGCGTCGGCGTCAAGGTCCACGGTGCGCGGCACAGTAGGAGTGCCGCGGCGTGGGAGTAGCCATGTGCCACTGGGCGCTGGCTTGGCCACTGGCAGTGTACTGTCACTTTGTACTCGAATCTGTACTAGACGACGGGCATACGCCGGCATACGCCCCAATCGGAGCGCATCGCGACACCTACGCCGAGTAGGGGCCCGTACAGATCGAGCCATGCCCACACGGGAAAGGGCAGCCATGGGTTACTGTTGGTCGACACTGGTCGAAGGTCTTGGACCTTGTTCCACTGAATGGGGAAGCGCTGCAGCTTCGTCCTCTCCTCGCGTTGGGCGAGTAATCAGCAGCTCGTTCGCGGGTAGTAGTTAGCACGTCGCAAGCGGCGCGCGTACATTAACCACACAAACCCTAACGGGTTTCTCCCAAGGGGGGCCCCGAAAGGCGTCGCTCACCGTACATGGTACGATGGCGGAAGACCGGCACCCTGCGCAGCAAAATTGCCGCGACTTTGCTGTGGTGCGCTCGATGGAGCGTGCCACAGCAAAGGAGAGTGACCGGTCGGTCCGCCGTGAAGGCAGGTGGAGGCTCTGACCGGCCCCCGCAATCGTGCGCGCGCACACACGCGCTACGCGCGCCGCGCCAGGGCTATCTCGTACAGGTACAGAAACCACATAAACTAGTTTAGAACAAACAATTATTGCACATTGCATTTGTGACATCGCCTGAAACATCAACCTTAAACGGCCGAAGCTACTGTAGCCGCTACGAGTGACTGGCATGGCCGTCATCATCGCTCGCTGTCACGCGGTGGATGGACGTTGGCAAATCCGTGCCAGGAGGCGGCTGGCGGGGAATTATTAAAGGTGGTGGTCAAGCGGGTTGTGCTTAAGCCCGGCGCACGCCAAGCACTCGCCTTAGTCGAATTCCGCAATATTTACAGGCGGGGTTTCAACCTCAGCCGGTCATATGATTTCCACCAACGATTATGCCTATTAATTTTGAACCTAGGCTGCCTGAGGAGAAGTGCGCGGCGCAACGTCGTATAAAAAATTGTATCCTCCTAGACGGGTCAATAGCATTTGATCCAATCTCATCGGACGTGCGAATCCGGTGCACAATCTCCAATTCCCACATTCGCATCGGCTACAATCTGAATCTACAGCAGGCAAGCAATTTTTGCTTATATTCCAGATGACATCGCAATATTACATGTGAAACCGGTGCAGCTGCTAGAACAATACTTGAAGGTGTTTCGGCCTCCGACGGGCGGCTCCTTGCTCACACCACCAACCACACCGGGGTTGCTTGGACCTGCTACAATTTCTAGCAAACCTTATGCTGGATTTTCGGTGCCATGTAAGCAAGCATATGTCCGGGCGTATCCCGATGCGGCCGCGGCAGCCCGCACCGCGGACTTGTCACGGGTTTTAGCCATTCGGGCCGGAAATCGCTCGCCACTTGGTCGTGGAACGCGTACCAGAGTCGGCGGTTGATCGCGGATGAGGGCCATGCAGGGAGGATGATACGACAATTATACGAGTACCACATACTCATGTTCGTACCATGTGTACGAGTACTAGTACGATGTGTACATGCGACTATGGGCATATGTACCGTATCATGCTGCCAGCATGTAGCAAGCGTTGTGACAACTTTGTAACCAATATATTTGTATTCTTAAAACACTGTACCCTCTCGTCTTTGCACCACCACTGCACACCACCTTTGTTTGTTCCCCGAGTCTCTGAACGGCTGAGACTGTCGCAAGGATGCGATGGATGCATATTTTCGCAAATCACAGATTTTGCTGTCGATAGCATTCAACGCCGCGCCGCGCAGCGTGCGGCACGCGTATCGATGTATGATAACCTCGTACCGTCGTGCCATGCACGAACGCGTTGCATGAGCCCTCACGGACGAAGTTCTCCGGCGGAATGAACTCTCTGCTGATGACGCCCCGCTGTACGCAGCGCATACACACCGGCGTGCCTCGCATATCATGCGAAGGGTCGGGTGGTGCCCCGCTGACACGCCATGCATCAGCACTGGCGGGGTCCGGGGGACGGTGTTGGAGATGCACCCGGAACTAGTTTCCCGGCGGCGACCTACTCGCTGCAGATTACGCAGCTGCGTATACGTCGGCGTACACTTTGCTGATCTAGCGGGTGTTGAAACGGGCGCCGTTGCCTACGGCGTTTGCTAAAGTCTGCGGGTGAGTTTGTTGGGAGTCAGGTCTAAAGCATTGGCTGCTTCAGGATAACATATAGAACATATCGATGAAGCTATAGCCGGCACCCCAGACTTGCTAAGACTCTTGTGCGGCAGCGTCAAGCACTTCGAGCTGTAATGTACTGTGTTTGCATCTCAACTGAGTTTTGCCCAACCCCTTCAAAAAGGTCTATTTCGCCAACTTCGGAGCTGTGATAATAGCGCCGGCGGCGAAATGATGTTTTTGGAAGGGGCGGCACGGCCGCGCGCGGCCCGCTCTCTGCTTAAGCATGAGGCGTTTTGAATAACTTTCATAACCAATTTCTGTTTCACGCCTACCGACAGCCGCGGCGACAACCGAGCCAGTTGAAGAAGCGTTGCCTTCCAACGGGCAACAACCGCATTTGCGGCGGAAGAGGAAGATCAAGCGACACTAGGTCGCGATGTATTGGGTCGTAGGAGCCAGGGTTGCGCTGCTGAAGGGCATGCAATTCATCGCACTTCAGAAAGAAGTCCCAACTTCAGCTGAGTTCAGTTTTATTAGCATGAAGACCTCGCTCCCGGAAATGGCATGAATATCGCCTACCTGTAGTCCCTTCAAAAATACGGGTTTTAAGTGTGGAGGCCGGTTGTAGGATTGACTACCTCTGAATAGTCCGAATCCGAGATATTGTTCCCTACCACCCATTAGGGTGTCCCACGTGGCGTAGCCGGATATGGCCGAGATGTGTGGCAGATAGTATTGAATGGCCCCCCGCCTTATCAGTAGATCACCTAGTACTGACGCGATCCTTTGCAACATACCATGTACGGACGGTGGAAAGCGATTTGAAATTCGTATAATCAAGCGAAGTGTCAATGTTTCGGCGGTGAGCTTTATTGCCGTACGGGTACCCGTATAGTGCAGCGGATCGGGCCTATATGTGCATGACTAAAGCGCTTATCTACTGGCATGTACTACTAAGTACTATAATCCACCCACCCACCCGCCCGCCCACCCACGGTCCTTAATTACACAGCCGTCCGATTACGATCTCACGGTTGGGAGGTACTGGTACTGGTACTCGCTACTCGCTGCTGGTAATGGAAAACAAAACTGGTAGCGACTACTTAAAAGCGGTGGCAATGCGAACGCTCGCTGCTGGTTTGGATTACAAAAGCGTAAGCAACAAGAGACTACCGCGTAGTACAACGTTACGGGCAACTTCAATAAAGCTGCCTGAAGCCCACACGAGAATGAGCACCGCCACCGTCTTCATGTCTTGAGTCTTAAGGAGTTGGCGGTGCGACCCACACCGCTGCGCGCATGTGAAGTCATCACCGTGAAGTGCGGACCGACGGGCGAAGATAGGTGCTGTGAAGCTGCCTCGGACGGTGCCGCGGGTGACTCAGGGATACGCGCCGGCGGTGGTGTGGCTGCGGGGTTGGGGAGGGGAGCGGGTGTGGTACGCTGGCTGTGCGAACGCTCGCTGCTGCTACTGGTACTCGCTACTCGCTGCAAGTACTGCTGGTACTGGTGTGAATTACAAAAAGGGCAGTTCCCCAGAATTGCTGGTATTGGTACTGATACTGGTACTCGCTACTCGGTGCTGGTAATGGAAAAAAAACTCTGGTACTTCAAAGCGCTGGCAATGCAAACGCTCGCTGCTGGTACTTCAAAGCGCTGGCAATGCAATTCATGGAACTGTAGGCCAGTGATATAGAACCCGTTCTTTAAAAATTTTCTGAAAATTTTTAAATCGACGCATCGCTGATTAAACTGTCAAGTTACTTCATTTGTTGTGATGGGTTCGGTATATGTTATCCTTGGTGCTAGCCATAGTGACCAGGCTTAATTCCATGCTGGCGGTTGCCGGACGCCACGATGCTAGAAAGAGAACCGCAACGCACAGCACACAATGCCACGCACACCACTTTCGCCTCACCAAACCACTCACCAAACCACTCACCAAACTCACCAAACTCACCAAACTCACCAAACCACTCACCAAACACTCTTCCCTCACGATATCAACAAGTGTGGATGCTGCGGAGCCAACCGGAGCCCGCAGTGAACGCCAGTGAGGGTGGCGTTCCGGTGTCACCGGGAGGGGCTCAGTAGACGACCGCCCACAACGCAGCGGCGGCATCACCCCGCGGCCGTGCCGCCGCCCGCCCCTTGTTAACCGCCGTAGCCCTAGTGACTCGTCCATGTTCCCTACCGCGCCTATAATTCAGTCCGTGTCCCATACCGGCGGTCCGGTGGGTGTCACACATGTAACAACATGTTCAACCGCACAAAAATTTCCACTGCTCCACGCCGCCGTTGGGTCGGGGGGGGGGGGGGGGTTCACGCATCAATTTAACCTAAAGACCTGCATACCCGAACTGGACATACATCATGCTGAGGTTAGGGGCTGGTGAATTCAAGATGAAGTCTGTTCCGTTGAATTCAGTTCAGCCAGAACTGAAGACCTCCAGGGGGCACTTCAACGCAACCCTGGTAGGAACCTCGGCTATCCCACTACAAAGTAAGGGGTATGAAAGATCCGGCTCAATTCCGGCTTGTTAATCGCTCCCGCCCTCGCCTTGCGCGATTAAGGCAGAGGCGTAGGAGTTAGGTCTTAAGGTATTGGCTGGTCTTAGATCATCTCGAATATATCGATGAAACTACAGCCGGCACCGGAGACTGGCTAAGACTACAGGGTAATGTGATGGCAGTGTTTTTAGACGGTGATCCAACTGTGTTGGAAATTCTATCACTGGCCTTCAATTAGTCTTGCAGAATGCTTCGGCAATTTGCTTTTCGGTATACTTTTAACCGAACGTCACCTACCCAGGGCTTTCCGCAACTGGATCGTTGCCCAAACGGCCGTCGTAGACGCTGCAAGGGTTTCACTGGTGCCAGTCCTGTCCCGGGGGCGGGAAAAATACTGTGCGCGGCAGGGGCCCCTTCGAGCAAACACTGTAATGTACTGTGTTTACATTATTGAGTCATTTATTATGAGTGTGGCCCAGCCCCCCCAGAAATAGCGACTATATGGAACTCGGCCCCCTCCGGCTCCGCCGGCCTCTGCGCGCTTGCGGTCCTGGATGGGTGCATGGACGTGAGCGCCAACAAGCCTGAACAGCGTCTGTCATGTTGGCCTCTCCATCGCTGTATCCACTTGGGCAGCAGGGACAGGGCCTGCAGTAGCATTCGGCCGAGCACCGAACGCGGTGTTTGGTCTGGGCTGGCTGCCTCACCCGACTGCCTGGGGCGTACAACGGCTGCTTCACTGTTCCCAGGCGCAAGACCACGCATACCTCGCGCACTCGAATCACTCGACACACCAGGGTGTAAGAGTTTGCGAGTCGGCAGCCCGCCATGGCGCTCGCCGTTCGCAAAGCGGCGGCAGGGGGTGGGCAAGGACGGGGCGGCTCCGTGCAGTACGAGGTCCTCCTGCAGGTAGCCCCCCCCCCCCCCCCCCCCCCGCTTCCCCCCGCGGGTGGCGGCATGTCGAGCGCGGCACTTCCCTTTGGGCTGCCGTCATGAGGCGCTACGGAGAGTCGATTTTTGTACGGATTATACTTGGTCAACACCGCTCGGCCCTATGCCTGTCCCATTGTAGCACGACCTCCACCGTGCCCTGCTGCCCTGCGGCGTGGAAACTTGCATACTGACATATGCCTGCTTTGTGGCTCTGCAGGAGATGCTGACGAAGGCAGGCTGCGACCTGTCACCTGACGCGCCGCGGGATGTGAGGAGGCTGGCGTGCCACATGCACCTGTTTCAGGTATCGGAGCTCGACACTTTGCAGACGCGCAGGTCCCGGCGATAAACACTGGCACCCATGGGAGCAAACGTTCCTCTCTTATCAGGATTAATTGTGTCCAGCAACTTGGACTGTTGACACAAGCTATACCGGTATTACGGCATAGGGGTGGATGTGCTGGCTACAGCTGTTCACAGTAATAAATGTAAGACGTTAGAATGCGCTGATTGATACACCTGCTTGCCAACGCCTGCCTCTTCCAGGAGCTGCATAAGAGCGGGGCGTTTGGCGGGCTCACAGGCCTTATAGCAATGGTGCTGAACGAGCTGCAAAAGTCTCTCTACACGGATGAGGTGACTGTGCCCTTACCGAGGGGGCGCCGCAAATGGTGCACAGCTGTGCAGCCAGATTACAGTACACGCAGCTGTGGTAGGGCCGTTTCAGTCTGTAGATACAGCTCTGGTAGGCCATACACCACTGCCATGCTAACGTTGAGCTCCGCAACGCTGGCAGGTCATTGCCAACCCACTACTGGGGGGGCCTGGCGGCAGCAGCCAGGGCGTGTCTCGCTTGCCCTTCTTTGCGGCCATCTATCGCGTGGAGCAGGAGAAGGCCCACATGCATGCCCAGGTACGAGTAGGCGCTGCAAACCGCGCAGGGGCAATGAGCCTAGTGCCGATGATGGCGTTACAGAGCCACGGCTCACCACTCCATTTCCGGCAGGTCAGTGAGTACGACCAGCGGATGGAGCATTTCTCCGAGGCAGAGCAGCAGCTGCGGCTGGAGCTGCAGACGGAGCAGGACCGCGTGGAGGAGCTTCAGGGAATGATCACCCGGCTGGAGTACGAGTTGGCCAAGTCCAGGGATCGCGCCCAGAGCGCCATGGACGAGATGGAGATCAACCACACCCGTGACCGCGAGTCCATACAGTACTTGGAGGTGCGCCACCACCAAGAACGGAACCGTACATATGCAGCCACTAGCCCATGCCCAGCCGTGCTGTATATCATCCCTTGTGTGGCATTCTTTTCATGGGCAGCACTAGTGGGGCAGCATCTGCACAGAGTGCTGACCGTTGCAGCAGAGACCCTCTCTGCTGCGACTGAGACTGTTATGTGGTTTTGCCATGTGCAGCACCAACTCGTGCTGGCACAAGAACGATCCAAGGACATGGTGGATGAGAACAATATGCTGCGGTTCCGGGAGGAGGTGGAGGTCCGGATGCGCACACACTTTGCGGACATTGAACATGCCAAGGGTGAGACGGATGGCAGGTGAGGGCGGAAGAGTGTGGCCTGTGTGATGTGCTTTGTGCAGGACGACTGGGCAGGGAGCGCTGGCGCTGACGGTGGGGCATGCACAAGATAGAGTGGAGGCTGACGTGGCTGCCTTGGTGCAGATCGAAGCAGGCGCCACTGACAGAGCAGACACACACCATTGTCACACAGCTGCTGACGCTTCAGAACGGGCGCATCGACGACTTTGAGAACCGCCTGGCAAACGCTGAAAATGCGGCCATCCCTTCACACGAAACGCCGGAGCAGGTGCGCCTCCGCAGGTATTGGTCCTGGCCATGGGCGCTGCGCAAGGCATTACGCCCTCTGATGGCATGGATCACGGTCGCAGGTAAAGTTTTACTTTGCGGCAGAGATGAACTCCCTACATCGGGAGATCAAGGAGCTGAAGGACTACCAGCAGGTTTGATTACAGCACCATTCCTACCAAGTGTCAGCCAGTCTTGCCAGCATTTGCCCTAATGCACTTACAGATGAACCTCATGTGCAGACTAGTGAGAAGAGGGAGCATGGCAGAGTCATGAGCCTGCAGACACAAGCGGCGGGCGAGGTGAGCGATTTCCGATGCCCTCAGAGTACATGCTCATTGATCCCCTTGTGCACGCCTGCCCCAGCCACTGACCTACCTGTCAGGACCTCTACGCACATAGACCATTACAGAACCTCATGCTCCTGCTGCAAGTAAATGTCGGATTAGTTATGGCTGTCTGCTCATCAACAAAGCGCTCCATCCCAGACGAGGGTGGTTCTGCTGGGGCAGTGGAACAAAAAACGCTATGTGCCTACTGGTGTAACATGCAGCATGTATGTATGTCTTTCTTGGCGGCATGTATTCATGCTCCCACGCCTCCCCTTCTCTGGTACCCAAACTAACAATGGCTGTAGTCCTGGTTCTCTCCATGATTGGCTCCAAACACCTTGCGTTGGCTCAGTTGGGCTGAGGCGTAAATACTCCTTCGTTTTTCTTGACGGTTTGGCTGCTGTGTGTTACCTTTTGGCAGGAGGCGGCTCTTCAGCCAGTGGGCAGCGTTCCAGGGATGAACGACTTTGGGGGCCGGACGCACGTTGATGCACCCGAGTCTGCGTCAACCCTGCCTGCCTCGCACACTGCGCGCATGTGGCACGACTTCCATGTCCGGGCAGAAGGCAACGAACTCCTCATCAAACCCCAGGTAATTTTAACTGGCTTGTGGACTGGCAATAGAGGAAAAAGGGGGGGGGGGGGGGGGGACTACTGTAGGCATGCGGCTGAACCAATCATCTAAACCTCGCTGCTGCGCAGGTTCTGCGCGACATTGTGTCGGCGGACCTCATCTCCACCCTCAAGCGCATCCTAGAGGCAAACTTTTTAGCTGTTTGCCCTCATGTGAGATGGACGGTGCGCCGCAATGCCACAGCTCTGCCTTCTGCTGTCAGGTGGTGCGATTGTCTCTTGCCAGGCTGACAGCAGTGCCTTCGCAGAACGAGGGGAACCGCGCACAGCCCCGTGGGCGGCTGCACTGCTCCGAGGCTCATCCCAGCAGAACTGCTCGTGGTCAAGATGCCGCAGAGATTGCTGCACACGTCCATGTTCCGGCGTCCGAGTTTTTCTTCTCGTACTTGAAAGAGCGCTACGGCTGCCACGAGGTTGCTATGTTTGTTGCACATTCCATCCTCAAGGTACTTGATGACCGGAGCCGCCAGCCTTGGCACTCACTGCGCAGCTCTTTGGCTGTATTGTGCAAGCCTGTCAGCGTACAGCAGATCTATCCTGCGCATGTTCACGTGGCTCAGGCTTGTAGGGCTGCGTGTTGAGTGCTGAGATGCCCTTTGCACGCTGCAGGCAATCGAGCGAGACCAGAGCCATACCAACAAGGTAGCAATGTTTGGGAAACTCCTCGCCCAGGACATCGATGACGGTCTCTGGTTATATGCAACTCAGATTGAATGGCTGCTCAACAATCATCCCAGGGGGCCGCAATGGGAGGTGATTCCCAGCATAGCGTGACGACCTCTCCATGTTGCATAGGGCTGGGTGGTGTTTGAGGCGGTCAAATTCAAGCATATTGTCTGACGCGTTGCTGCGATGTGCGGTCGTGGCCTGTGGTAGATATCCACACAGGCGCAGTTCAACGAGTTTTGGGGGCTTCTATACCCGCAGCTGTCCGAGACAGAGCTGTCTCACGCGTTCCGAGAGGTGCTAGGCTCCCTGGGCCTCCCTCACATCGCCCGCCCCACCATGCCGATGCCCTCTACAGCTGCTGTCTCGGACAGTGTTGATCCCGGCGGTACCTGGTGCTTCCCTGCAGGTCACTAAAGGGCAAGGGCCCGAGGCCCTCTCCAACTCAGTAGTGATCGACTTCATAATCGGCCAGCTGCTGCATAAGGCGCGTGTGCTTCTTGCAGACTGCCATGGGGAAAGCGCAATAGCTGCGCTGATGTAGTGAATCCAGCATGCTCACCCGGGTTTCTGTGATGCAGACCGAGCACCGATTTAAGCGATGGGTCAAAGTCTTGAAGTGGAAGGACACGATGAACAAGAATATGGTACAGCGGTACGATATCTGCAGCGCCGCCCCAAAGATGTTCCCGGATGTAGACCCAAAGGTCAGTGCCCATCACTCCCTAGCGATTTCATATCCTCTGTTGCTGCCACGTTCATGCACTCCCAGCATTCAAATGCGCACAAGGCGTCAACAGCAACCTGTGCCACGCTTTGCAAGTACATGTTCCCCATTTTGATGGGGGGGGGGCTGGGATAAATGATTCCGCTCGCTTGAATCTACAACACTTGCAGGGGGTGGAACTGGCGTTCTGCATAGCGGCGCAAACGTACGACAAGGAGCATCTCCCCTTGGAAACGATGGCGTATCTAGCTTGCCACCTGGAGGCATGCACTTTTACCTGGACAACATGACTGGGCGCATAGCTATTCTGGCGCTGCACCTGCAGATGGCCAAAGCAATGGCAGCACCCCGACGTGCGGCAGCCCCAACATGGAACACAAACCGGGGGCATTTTATACCCACAGCTAGCAAGTCCTTTGCACCGACATCGTCATGCACACGATGGATTGAACCGTAAATAACGGCTTGTAAGATCCCTATTCACAAACGTCCCGTGTCAGCATGACCTGTATCATGATACAGTGGGCTTGATTTCTGATAGTGTTCAGCCATCATATCATATTGGAACGCTTCAGAAGGATACTCATACGATACCATGTGAGCGCACCCCATCCATCATAGCTTACAAAGATGCCCATGCATTCCACAGCCACACGCATCTCTCATGCACTGTCAGCAGCGGAACGCATGTGCAGACGTCACTGCGCCAGATGTCAACAACAAGCCGCTTGGGTTACAACAATTTCTTACACACTTAGGGGGGCAAGATTGCGCGGAGCTGGGTTTTCTGGTCCTCTGTCAGAGCAGTCGGGAAGAGAACATCAAACTTGATGTGCAGGTCGCCCTTCTGTCCTGGATGTTTGGAGATGGGCATGCCTTCACCCCGCACAATGTGTGTGTACCCAGGAGAGACCGGCTTGACGAGTGGGATCCGCAGCGTGCGCCCATCCAGGTGTTTAAGTTGCAGTGAGGCGCCGCACAGCGCGTCTGCTAGTGTCAGGCGGTGCTTATATATCAGATTGTTTCCCTCGCGGGACAAGTAGGCATGCGGCTTCTCCGCGATGATGAACACCACGTCGGCAGGAGTCTGCCCAGGCGCTTCATCTCCCTTCTCTGTGAGGGTGACAAAGGGCATGCGTCAGTGGCTGCAACTGATGCCCACATCAACTCCCGCAGGGGCTGCGTCTGCAGTGGTATGTGCAGGTGAAGGCAGGCCGGTGCGGCATGCCTGGAAATGTGACTCTTGTCCCTTTCTTCCAGCCTGGCTTCACATCGATCTGAAGAATCTCCTCCGCGCGCACACCCTGCCTGTGGAAATTGCAACTACACTCAGATTCCAAAGCAGCAGCTCAGAAGATACACCATTTGGCCGGCAGCAGGAGGCCTGAGCCCGGCAGATGCGTTGACACTCACCCACTCGGGTCGTAAAGCGTCCTTGTAATCTTCATCTTCCGGCTTTTCCCAAGGTACAGGTCTTCCAGGGTACATGGCAGCTGCTTCTCAATGGCTGGTGCCTTACCGCTTCGGCCTGCGATCATATCACATCCAGCGCAGTCCATCAGGGTACAGACGAGCTTCTGATGTTGCCCCCCTCCTCCCCAACTTCCCCTTTCACACACAAACACATGCCTCAACCTAGGTCTCAGGGGCCGGTGTGTCAGGTGTATTGCGCACCTCTCCTGAAGGGGTCCAAGCCAGGACCCCGTGAGCCGGTGCTGAACATCTGTGGCATGCCACCAGCTCCTCCAGAGCTGAAGCTGCCCATGAAGTCCTCCATACCTCCCATGCCACCAAATGGACCGCCGCCCATGCCGCCGAATGGACTATTCCCTCCAAAGAACTGCCATGAAATATGCAGACCACGCATGGCGCCAAGTAAGGATCAAACTGCATCATCGCTATGTGAGTTCACATGGCAGAGTGCAAGCACTGCTGCTGCTTACCTCCTTGAAGATGTCCTCCGGATTTCGCATGTTGAATCCCGCGGCTCCAGCAGGGAAGCCGCCGCTACTGGAAGCGCCACCCCCATTGGGCGCGGCACCCTGCTTAAGGCCCTCCTCCCCAAACATGTCAAACACTTTGCGCTTCTCTGGATCCGACAGCACCTGTGTGTGCGAAGGGCCGCACTCAGCCACACGCTTAAGCTCAGCTCCCTATCAGTTAATATTACCTCACCAGCACTCGAGCATGACATGCAGCATGACATGGCACAGCGTAACACACTCCATCATCGAAATGGGAGAGGGGGGGGGGGGGTCTGCCACTCACGTCATACGCCTCGGAAACCTGTTTGAACTTCTCTGTGCCGTTCGGGTTCTTGTCCTGCAAGTACATCGGTGCTTCAGCATACCATATCCTGCACCCTTCTGCTGCCGCTCAGGCTTCTATATTGTGCATTAACGCGCAGAGGCTGCGGCGAGCTGCAAGTGGGGCCCCGGGGCGCCGAAGGTCACGGCGATGCTTACACACCGGGTGATACTTCATCGCAAGCTTGCGGTATGCTGTGGGGACGCAACAGCAAACACAGCAAGTCTGTCAGAAACTGCGATAGTATAGAGAGGAGAGCGGCGGCGGGGCCGGGGGGGGGGGGCTGCCCACCAGCAACATTACCCTCGCGCTATACCAGGCCCGGCCCGACCCACCCGAGATACCAAAGCAAGTTCAATGGGGTGGCGAACCTTTCTTTAATTCATCATCGCTGGCGCCCTTGCTGACGCCTAGCACGTCGTAGTAGTCCACTCCCATGCTGCCGCTGCGGGATCGTTTCGGTCCGCGAGCCGTTTTGCACGCCCGTCACCGTCGCGGGCGGATGCAGTGCCTGAACTCGGAGGCGGCAACCTGATCCCCGTGCCGATGGGCAGAGGCGACCGCCTATCGCGGGCGCGGGCGGTTAGGTAAAATCGCACGGGCCCCTCACCGCTGAGGGAAGGCTCGCTCGCTCGGCGGTGAGAAATGAGAAGTCGGACACGGTCGGAAGTGGCGAACGGCGTGCGGAGCTGCAGCAGACGCGCTGCAAGATCGCGAGTCAATCCGTTTCGCGTTGAGAGTCAGTTCGCCTTTGACTGGGGCCTAGCAGCGGCCTGATACTCGCCGGGGTATGGCGCGGGTGAGAGGGCGTTGGTGCGCGGTGGAGAAAGTATGATGGTTGTGATTGTTGCTGTGGGTTCGCTCATCGTTTCGTCTGCGCAGCTGCATTGGCGACCATTTTATTATCGGGAAGGGGTGGGGGTTAATGGTAAAAGTATTAATCCTGAATCCTGTTTAATTGATTAATCCTTGTTAATCCTGAATCCTGATTTATCCTCATGATTTAGTACGAGGAATTTATAAGAGTGGCCGGTCCTAATCCTTAATCGGCACATATCATCTGCCAGATGCTCGCCGCGGCGCGACAATGAGGGCGGAGGCAGGGCGACGGGCTCTGGACGAAAACCCGTGTTGCTGGGCAGCATACAGCGCAGCACAAGCAACACGTACCTGTACAGATAGCGACCATCCTATAGCCAAAATAATACACATGCATAGTCGCTATATATCTCATAGCATTGGCGAGACATGCTATTCATAGGAGGTGCAGCAGTCGCGAATAATCATAATTCCTTGTGCTGACCGTAGTGCCATCATTCTGAAGCACAGCAGCAACTACGAAATCGTATTAGGCGGGGGCAAAATCATCGTCGTTGGAATCATATTCACGAGCAATATAATTGCGATGGTGACGAGCAACTTCTAGAAACATCTAGCGACTAGTACGAGTACCTGTGCCTAGCGCGGTATCTTCTCAAAATCGTCCGGCGGGTCGTCCACAGTCTCGTCTGTTTACCCGAGGCGAGTGCCCGCGCAGTCGGGATGGGGTGGTGAGGAGTTGAGGACGACAACGACCAACCCCCCTTTACGTCGCGGCGCGAGATGCACGCGGACCGACAGCCCGGACTTGACACTTTCATGAGCTGGGACAAGCCACGGAACTGTAGGGGCAAGGACTGGTACCACTCCGCCATGCCTCTTGCGCCCTACTGTGGCGCACCAGCAGTCCGCCCCACGGACCAAACGCGCCCATTAAAAATCCATAGTCGCTAGATGCGCGAGTTTGCTGGCCTGGGAATAATAGTCGCTGATAATGATGAATGATGCACTGCAATCAGTACGTAGTAGCTTTTTTGTTTTTTCCCCGCCCCCGGGACAGGACTGGCACCAGTGAAACCGTTGCAGCGTCTACTCTATGACGGCCGTTTGGGCAGCGTACCCGGGTGGTAGCTTTTTTTTTCCCCGCCACCGGGACAGGACTGGTACCAGTGAAACCCTTGCAGCGTCTCTACAATTAATGCGTCTCTACAATGGATTTATACAACGGGCTGCCAAGCCAATAGTTGTATAAATCCATGCATGTACGCCCCGGTACACCGTAACAATTCCATTTGCTGCAAACCTTTTTCCTTGTCTCTAGTAAGGCCTCCTGCTTGAAGTTAACAGCAGCACCTGAATCAAAGTAGGCGCTGGATAATATCTCGTCAAGCCCGGCAAGGGGGCATTCCACCTCACGTCATTTCCTGACCTACGCAAGTGGGCCGAGTCGAAGGCATTCCCTTCAGGCAGAGCTTCGGATGTGGTGTCGGAAATCGACTTTGTTGTGGTCCGAGACAGAGTGGATAAGGAGTCGAGTGCAGTGGCGTTTTCTTCGCCCGAGGTGTTGAGCACTCATCTTCGCATGGCTTTGCTATTTGGATTGCCCTTGCTTGAACCTTATGACGGACGGCACGCGCAAGGTGTCGTTCGACCGGTGGGTCCTTCTGACTGTCGGCACGACTTTGATCATGTAATTGAACTTCCACCGAAACCTCGTTAATACGTTCTGGTCAATTGCGTTTTGCTTCGCTCGGTATGAAGACTGTGCATGCCTTTCTCACCCTCTTTCGAGGACTCGCGTCAACTTGCCGCGAGCTTTTTGGAACCGCCTTCCACCACGGTGCAGTTGTCTCCGACAAGGGCTCCGGAGTGGTTTCAGCAATTCAGACGATGTTCCCTGCGGCCAAGGTGACGGTTGTTCATCGCATTACTAGTTTGGGGTGTCGGGGCGGACGGCTGCTACGGGTTGAATGTGTATATATGCAACCGCTGCCGCACGCTGTAACCTGCTACCACCACCTCTTCCGAAAGATTTAAACAAGGGGCACTAGGCTGAATGATTACGGTCGCAGCTACCCTGTCCTCACAAACGCAACGAATCATTGTATCGAAAGACTATCACCATGATCTACGAAAGCATTATCCGCGAGCAACCTGAAGCCGTCGCCGACGTTTTGGTGGCGGAGTGGCGTCGCGGTGGTGAGAGACGGGCGGCACGGTGGCTTGATAACGAATACCTAGATAGGCAGCAGTTGAACTTGGATCAACTGCGCCCCAGGAGTAGCAGGTGTTTCCGCCTCCACCAACCCTCATGAGAGTTGTCACCACGCAAGTAAATGTGACGAGCAGTTGGCAAACGTCACCGGGCGACTGATACTCTGCTCGAGGAGGGCTTCCCCAACAAGTGCAAGCATCAAGGCGCGCAACACACGGATGTGTATGAGGACTTCAACTCTGGACTTCAACAAGAATTATTGCCATACTACAGACATGGCTCGAACGATTTCTCTAACCCCAATAGGCGTGGACTCAAGCTCTGCATGTGGCATGACGGCGAGTTGTTCGACAACGCCGATTGCCACTCCGAGGACCAGGTCACGCTGGCACGCGTTGTTGCGTATACCAACCACATGCGATGGATGCTGCCCCAAGCAGCCGTGTCGCTCCTAACCGCAAGCAATCCGGAAAGTTTGCGGTCGATTGAAGTGCGTAAGTGCGGACGACAAATGGGGTTTCCTGCGATTCGACAAGTTCAGAACGTACCGGCAGTGCAGCCGCTTTAATTCTTTAACCGAGCCTTGAATAATCGCAACACTCCTCTTCACCGCATCGTACTCCCATGGCGCAGCTAGTATTATGGGTGGTTTATTTACTTGCATACGTAGCGACGTGAATACGGAAAACGCTCGAGAAATGTGGTCATGGGTCCACCCCCCGGACATTCCCCACGCTAACTGCGGGTAGAATTGCTGCCGAGCGCTGCGAAAGCAAGGTGCCGCGACACAAAAGAACATGCACCAGTGCGCGGTTTTGGTTGGCTTCACAAGAGCAGAAAATGTGTTTGATGGGCATGGGTGGGGGGAGGGTGTGTGTGTGCTCGTCTACGCCCCACAACACATGGATTGAGAGCGGGGCGGGCGGCGGATTTCACCTAAGCCCGGAGGAGCTAGAAGGGGGCAGGTGCGCGAATATCCCTTTCGGTCGTTGGGGACTTCTCCTCTGGCGACGGGGAGGCTCACTCGTCGTCAAGATGTCGCCTAATATCCGCGGCGATGATGAGGTTGTCAAGGAAGCGCGCATGAGGGTCAATGCGCCCGTATTGACGGCAGACTTTGATCAGACGAGGGATCTCGAACTTACTTATGCCTCAGGTAGGTGATGGTGGTGTACATGTCTAGGAAGAGGTCGGATTGAAAACCATCATCGGCGGGGTAAGCTGCCAATCCACATGCGGTGCAAGTGCTCCAGTTTCAGGGGTGAGACAGACGTAGCCGTAAATGTAGCCGGCAGCTTTGTTGCCTCGGCAAGATTCGCAACCAGTAATTGCCACCGACCTGAAGGGTGGCTCCCGAATTATGCGCTCTCCTGCAAGGGCGACAACCAGCCATGCATTGAATGCGAAGCTCGCAAGCGGCTCTCGTCGCACGCCCTTACGTACTCGTCGAGGGCTCCCCACAGCGCCATGGCCTTTGGAGCTGCCTGGCGGTCTTCGCAGAGATTGCCACGCGTTTCCGAGCACACGAGGCCATGACCCACGCATCAACTCCTTCAGGCCAAGGCCCGATGCCGCGGTTTGCGCACCTGCGTCTTCGCAAGTTTACAAGCAATTTTTTTCCCCAAACTGTTAGGGGGGGGGGGGGGGGGGCTCACCAACGCCAGCGGCCATCGCATCGTCGAGATTATGTGTGCGCCGTGACGTACGAGATGAAGAGGGCCACAACATCCCAAGTAGAAGAGCAAAACATCTTGGTGGGCGCTGATAGCGGGCAGGCCGATGTCCTCGCTAGACGGCACGAAAATCAACAATTGCGCCGCGGGCATCATCGACTCACTGAGTCGAAAGAACCATCGCGCCTTCTGTACGACGTCATTCTAGACTCGTTGGGGCTCCATGCACATACATATGCGGGCCTCCATTCGAATCCAACAGAACTATGCGCAACGACTCCTCTTGAGAAATTGAGAGCTTGACCGCGGAGGTCGTCCGGGCCTGCGATATTATTGAAGTATATATACTTAGAACTACCGATAAGGCGGCGATTGGTTGGGGACCGCGGGGCCGGGTGCCGGAGAGGTGCACGAGCATCTGGTGGCGGTCTCCACTACGAATGAGAGTGTCGCTCTCGGCGTTGGAGAGGGGGGGAAGTCAAGGCAGGTGAGCAGCAAGCGAGTATGCGATGATGCCATATTCGCGCCGATTTTGCCTAGACTACAAAGCGAAGTTGCTTCGTAGGTAGAAACTCCTCATCGACAACGGCGCGCGTTGCAAGAAAGGCTCTTTCGTCGACTGCGCAGTCGCGGCACCGGCTGTTGTTGATCTTGCAACTGACCTCGGATTACCGAGCTCTTGAGGATAGGAGGCACCATTGCAGGCATACGAGGTGTAGTCTTAGGTCGCTTGACGAGCTTGCGAGCCCTCAACGGAAAGCGCGATGATGCTGCCCTTGACGGCATCGACGCAGGCGCAGTTGACGTAGTCACATGGCCTTGTGTGGCAACTGGCGATGCTTGAATTGCTACCAGCTCCGGCGCGGTGCAGGGGTTACCGGGCGTGGCCGGGATCTGAGGATGGATAGGCTTAGCTTGGGGACGACTACGTGCGCTTTTCTTCCCCCAACGGGGTGGAGCAGGTAGGCATGGTTCCTTTCAGAGTCCATGTTCCACGAGGCGGCTGGGAGTGAGAGGCAGGCGCAGAGGTCAGTGCCACCGAGGCATGCCTTTCAGGCGCCACGCTAGACGGTCGGGCTCGAAGGCCCCGCGCCGGCGGCTCATGGCTGGCTTGACTCGCGCCTCTCGCTTCGGCCGAGGTTAAAAATCTGCCTCGGCCTTGGCGTCGGCTGCAGCCGTGAGACGACGGGTTGTTGTCCGAGCACTCACAAATGCCGGGTTAATTGCTTAAACGGCTGCCTCTCGCCACCCTTCATGCCCTGGGAAAGCGCCCACTATTCAGCAACGGTTAAAAATGAAAACATAGGGCGTTGACATAGTATAAATACGCACCTTCTGCTTGGTCTATTTTGCGAGCAGCTCTGCGTTCTTGCTCTGCCGAGGCCCCGTTGGAGACGGCGTGTGGTATCCGCCTTCGGAGGAGGTGCGGGTAATGTACCACGTGGCAACATGATTAGCAAGCCATAAAGATATAAAATCCCTACATAGAGTTACGTCGCAGCAAGGCCACCCACCTTCGCGACCGGCGGCACCTCTTTCGAGGCCGACGGCTGCGATCCGCCGGCAGCATGGCGAGGGGGTAAGTCGCTCGTGCCAGGTTTGGCACTCACGGGCTGGCGGGCGAACGTGCAATGGCGACAATTTGGGAAGCAATAAATATAAAAATGGCCACACAATTATATCGCAGCAAGCACACCCACCTTGTCGTCTGGAGGCGCCTCATTCGAGGCAAGATGCGACTCGTCGGCAGCAAGGGGAGGGCGTGCGTCGCTCGTCCCGGGCTGTGGTGGGTAGGCTGCCGGGGGCTGTAGTCGTATGTGAGATGGCAACACATTTTGCAAGCCGTAAAATTGTAAGGGTCTACAGTAGCACAATATCGCAGCAAGGCTACCCACCTTGGCAACGGGCGGCGCCTCGCTGGAGGTTGGCTGGGACTTGCAGCAGCGGCGCGCCAGGGGGAGCGTTGCTTGTGCCGGCTTGTGGTGTAGTAGTCGGGGACTGGGGGTGGTATGCGCGACGGCGATAAGATCAGCAAGCCGTAGTAAAATATAAGGCGCACAGTATCAGTATGCTACAGCAAAACACCCACCTTCACAACCGGCGGCGCCTCGTTCGAGGCCGGCTGCGACTTGGCAGCAATGGCGGCATAGGGTACATGGGTCACTCCGGCAGGTGGTGTACTAGTCGGTGGCTGCGGGGGCTAACGCGCGATGGCGACAATTTTAGCAATGAATCCGTAAAAGTATGAAGTATACCGCAGGACACCCATCGTGTCGACCGGCGGCGCCAGGTGGTGCGTTGGTCATGCCGGCTTGTGGTGTAGCACTCGGGGGCTACTGGGTGTCGTACGTACGATGGCGACAAATTTAGCAAGCCTTAAAAAACAATGGCCACACAAGCATAATATAGCAGCAAGGCCACATATCTTCGAGAGCGCCAACACCTCGTTAGAGGCCGGCTTCGGCTCGGCAGCAGCATCGCCAGAGTTGCGTCGCTCGTTCCAGCTTTTGCAGTCGGGGGCTGTGGGTCGAACGTGCAATGGTGACAAGAAAAGCAAGCCGTTAAAATATAAAAGCCCAATGTAGCCATACATCGCAGCAAGGCCACCTGCCTTCGGGACCGGCGGCGCCTCTTGCGAGTAGGCCGGCTGCGACTTGGCAGCGGCAATGCGATGGGTGGCGTTGATCGTGCCAACTTTGGCAGTCGGTGGCTTGGCGGGCGAACGCGTGATGGCGACAAATTAGCAAGCTGTAAGAATAAAAATATAAAAGGCCAACATATCATTACATCGCAGAAAGGCCACCCACCTTGGCGGCTACATGCGTCTCGTTTGAGGCCAGCTGCGACTCGTCGGCAGCCGGTCGAAGGGGTGCGTCGCTCGTCCCGGATTTTGTTGTAGCACTCTTGGCATGTGGGTCGTGGCGCCCGCCGACAGGCAACGGCCCACCAGGAGCGGAGGATCCTAAGTGCGGCAGGCCAGGCGGCACGACCCCCACCTCTATGTGGTGGGCGCTGGTAACCCCTAAGACCCGTGCCCGGCTGGGTGCGGGAGGGGGCTGAGCGTGGTGGCCAGTTGTGGCGGGTCCTTACTTGGATCCTGCGACTTTTCAAATAATACTGGGGCTTTTAAAATAATACTCGTAGCCCCGGTACGGCCTGCTGGCGCCACCGGGCAACATACATGTATACGGGGGGCTGCTAAGAATAATTCATGTACGACCTTGGCCTTGCGTCGGCCTCTCCGAGATCCGCCGACGGGTGGGGGAGGGGGTTCTGTACGACTCGCACATGGACATCCTACTCGCGAGGGATGTTCGCGTTCTTGTATCTCGGTACGACCCGCTACCGACATGAACAAGATATGGCGTAACCCCCCAGCCGTATGTGTTCCACCTGCGAATCACTGACTCGAGTCCCGGTTAAGTACAGTGGAGTGTTCGGCGGCGCCCTGCGGCCGACCCGTTTGGAGCACCTGGGAAACCCTCAGCCGCCCCGTGAGAACAGGCGAGGGCGGCGAGCGCGGGGAGACGGGAGCCCGGCACTTAAAGGCGGGGCGGGCGTTCGGGGGCGGAGAGCGGGCCGGGCATGGCAGCGACTCAGGGACCCGGGGACAACACCCGGAGAGCCTTAAGGGGGTCGCAGCCATGCAACGGGAAAAGTCAGCTTGCGGCCAGCTCGGCCTGTCCCTAGAGGCGCGCTGCGGAGGCAAGCGGCGCGCGGGCGAGCAGGACCGGCCTGCCGACCACGAAGCGACGACATGCGGACGTGGAAGGGGGGGGGGGTGCCCGCCTTTTCCTCTCCAGTCTTTCTTCGGGATCCTATCGCAAGAGCTCAGGCGGGTGAAACGGAGGCAGCATCGGCGGACCGCAGTCGAGGCCGGCGGACCGCCACAACCGGTGAGGTGTAGCGATCAACGCCGCGACAAGCGGGATATTTTCACCGATGGCGGCATGTGGAACCAGAACGCAGCACGACGACCGAAGATTGTGCGGTGCCGGTGCATTATCGATGTTCAAGAAAAACTTTCCGGGGGCAGGGCGAGTATTGTATTCGCAATCCAGTACCGCCAATTAGCGGTAGTCGCCTGTACTGGCGACTGCCCAAAGTTATTCGCAAAGTATCACAGCTAGTATTCACGTGATGGAAGGAGGCGGGCTTTGAAAGTGAAAGAGGATGGCCGGCAGCTAAGCCCGAGGCCCCCACGGGTCATGTGCCACCCCGTGAGCCGAACAAAGCCGCACGAGCCCGGCCGGCCTCCCCCAGCGGCGAGGCCAACCCGCAGGGTCGCAATAAGCGCGACACGCCCAGCCCGCCTTCGCGCGCCGGGTGTGCATGTCAAGAGGCCGCCGCGCCCCACGCCCCTCAAGGTCCCCGGCAGCGACATTGAAAGAGGATGGCTAGAAGCTTGAGATGCAATTACACTATATGTGTTTCCTACTATGCTGATTAGAGATGGCATGCCCTAAGAACAACTCAGTATGGGCGGTGGAGAACAATGAGTAGCGCGCTGTAATCAATTTCAATTTCAATTTCCTGTGGGTCGTACGTGCGAAGGCGACAAATTAGCAAGCCGTATAAATGTAAAATTGCGGGATAGCATTATATCGCAGCAATGCCACCCACCTCCGAGGGTGCTTTGCGCATCTGCCGAGGGCGCTTCAAGTTCGATGGCGTCGGCTTCTGGCATGTTACCGGCTGCATCATGCTGCCCTGGACCGCGCTCGGCGGAGGACGTTGCTGAACGCAAGCGAGGCAAGATCAGCAAGCCGAATTCGTTTCGAGGGCTATGGTATTGCATTTCCAACACGCACCACGAGATGGGGGACTGCACATACCAGTGCCACAAGAGGCCGCGGCGATGGCCCGGGTTGTGGCACGGGAGGCAGCACATGCTGCCATATGTGTGCCACCGCCGCTGCGGCTAAGCGGGGGACTTTACCCGCATGGTGGTTGGGGGTGGGGTCGACGCTCGTAGTCGTGAACTTCGTGCGCACCTAGTCGAGGCTCCGGGCGATCTGCCCGGCGCCCCACCACGATAAGCCCACTCCCGGCGAGAAAAGATCCCCCGGCACGGCGTCGATGAGGCAGCGCAGAAAGTGTCCCTTCCCCCGCCTCTGCGGGCCTACGAAGAGGCTCAGGCCCAAGCCGGTGACCATGATCCCAGGCATCCATACCAACTACGCGAAACGCCGCACTTCGGATGGTTCCACGACAAGCTGCGGCGGCCTATCGAAGGCATGGGCTACGCGGCCGCGCCATAACTTTCGGCAGACACCGATTGCGAAAGTACGGCCTCCGAGGCCAGCGCGCATCCGGCATGCAACACGAGTTGGGATATTCGGAATCTTGACGGCTGACACGGCCTCGCACTGTGAGATTCAGATGTGACATACGGGTGACGAAGCACTACCGTACCGGTACCACTGTTATCCGTGAAAGCTGCTGCTGGTGGCGGCATGTCCATCCAGTTACGTGCGAGTACATCCGGCGTTATTGCCGGCGGGCGATAAATCCTTTTTGTAATCATTGAGGTAGTCGTACATGACGTGTGATGTGCTACATGGCACTGAAGTAAAAGGTGCGAGGTTGTCCGTGTGGTACCGGGTAGTACCGGGTGGTACCGGGTAGTACGCGATATATTTATTAAGCCGGTACCGGGTATCTAGTACGAACCCGGGCGCGATGGCGAGTAGTCCTGTGGATAACTACGACTATTAGTACATGGGAGCGCAAATCTCAGCCGTACTATTTGGCCAAAGTGGGGAATTTTGTGTACATTATAGCTAGTACTGCTGAACGGGCCTGCCAGCCGTCCGATCAAAGGTCATCACATGGGCGGTTTGGCTGCCACGTTTTGCCTCTGCCCAGTGCTCACGTTACATAAATATTCGCGAGGGGGAGGGCGGGGGCAGGCAGCGGTTTGCCGAAGAATGTTTGAATTACAATATTCGCGACAGCTGCCATCGGGGAATGTGGCCCCCGGGGGCGGGGGGGGGGGGGGGGGGGGAGGCGGGCGGGCGTGGTCCCCCCGCCGCCCCCCCGCCCCCCCCCCCCCCCCCCCGCCGCTCCCGCCGGGGGAGTGAGGGGAGGGGGGTAAGGGGGCGGGGGCTACTGCTTGTTCTTGTTCTTGCGTGCCCGGGGGACCCTCCGCTTCGACGATCTCGCTGCCTCCGCCTCCGCGTCCGTCTCCGCCTGCGCCTGCGCCTGCGCCTGCGCCTGCGCCTCCGACTCCGCCTCCGACTCCGCGACCGTCAGTTTCTTACCTCGGCGTTTCTTCACTGGCCGCTTCCGCTTCTTGTCATCCGTCAGTGTCTTCACCACCCCGGGAGGCTGTGCCGTCGACGACGCCGCCATGAGCTTCCTTACCTTCGCGTCGGGACGCCCCCTGTGCCCAGACACCCACAACAAGCCACAATCGTTTCGCCTTTAAGCGGCTGAGGATGCGGCCTCCTCGGCCACCACGAGTTGCGCCGCTGGCACTGTGGAAGCCTTGGCGTTGAGGTGGGCCTTACGGCGCTCCCGGACGAACCTGCGCGCAGCACAAGTTATCCACGAGTGGGTGCGTGCTAATGTGGAGGATGGAGTGTTTTGTTGCGCGCCCACCTTGTCACGCGTTTCCTCATGTCTTTCTCGTCCTCCTCGATGCCGGCGGCGCGGACACGCGAGACAACAAGGCTCGCCGCCCACTTTTGCCCGGGGGGGCGAGGTCGGCCATGGCGCTGTGAGCGGTGAAGGGGGGGGGGGGGGGGCGGCCGAGGTGGAGAAACTAACACCCAGTCGACGACCGCCTTCCGCAGCAGTCAACGACACATCGGAGGCGAGGAGCAGCGCGCCACTACTATTTATATGCACGTATTGTCAAGAGCTAGTCGGTGCGGCATTGTGTCGGTGTAATTTCGCAATGTTTATTGTTGAAGTAGCACGGCGTAATGGATACGGCGAGTGAATCCGGGATAATGTGTGCGGTAGGGCACGCGTATATGTGCGCGACGAATGTGCGCGCGCAACGTTGTGCGGCGGTGTGCGGCGGTGTGCACCGATGTTAATATAGTGTGAATATTATATCGGCCGTAGACGATCAGGTCTTGCAGCACCGCCCGTGCTTGTAAATAAGCGACAATGGATCTAGTCTCCCGCTAGTCTGTGCACCGCCAGTGCACTCCGCAAGCCTCGCCTCCATCCGCGTCGGAACCGGTAGTAAGTGTTGTTGTGTGCGCACATCGTGACAACATTACACGGTGGCAATTGCAATTATTAGCGGTGGATAATGTGAAGGCGTTTTCGAAATCGACAGAGAATGAGGCGGTGCTGGCGGAGTGCATTGGCGGTGCATAGAATAGCGTGTTGCTGGGGTTTTGGCTGCATCGGACGCCGTATTCCAACCCATCCGGCACGGAATGTCCGGTTTTCACACATTTGTGTGTTAATAAAGTGTGAATATTACGCGTCTTTTACGCCGGGTGGATGGGCATCCGGCGTCCGATGCACCCCAATTATTTGCAGCACGCTACTCTACGCACCCCCAACGCACTCCGCAAGCCTCGCCTCCATCCGCGTCGGAACCGGTAGTAAGTGTTGTTGTGGGCGCACATCGTGACAACATTACACGGTGGCAATTGCAATTAGCGGTGGATAATGTGAAGGCGTTTTCGAAATCGACAGAGAATGAGGCGGTGCTGGCGGAGTGCATTGGCGGTGCATAGAATAGCGTGTTGCTGGGGTTTTGGCTGCATCGGACGCCGTATTCCAACCCATCCGGCACGGAATGTCCGGTTTTCACACATTTGTGTGTTAATAAAGTGTGAATATTACGCGTCTTTTACGCCGGGTGGATGGGCATCCGGCGTCCGATGCACCCCAATTATTTGCAGCACGCTACTCTACGCACCCCCAACGCACTCCGCAAGCCCCGCCTCCATCCGCGTCGGAACCGGTAGTAAGTGTTGTTGTGTGCGCACATCGTGACAACATTACACGGTGGCAATTGCAATTAGCGGTGGATAATGTGAAGGCGTTTTCGAAATCGACAGAGAATGAGGCGGTGCTGGCGGAGTGCATTGGCGGTGCATAGAATAGCGTGTCCCTGGGGTTTTGGCTGCATCGGACGCCGTATTCCAACCCATCCGGCACGGAATGTCCGGTTTTCACACATTTGCGTGTGAATATATATAGTGTGAATATTACGTACGCGTCTTTTACGCTGGGTGGATGGGCATCCGGCGTCCGATGCACCCCGAATCTCACCAACACGCTACTCTACGCACCCCCAACGCACTCCGCCAGCCCCGCCTCTTTCCGCGCAGGTCCTACGTTCCATTGTATGTATATACATACGTACATGTACTGCTCCGAAACCAGCCCAAACTTAATGAGTGCACAAGTGTAAATGGGGGGGGGGGGGGGGGGGGGGGGGGGGGGGGTTGTGGCGGCGGGGCATCCACTCACACATACCCCGGCGATGCATGACAGATATTACATGCCGTGGCGGGTCGGCGGGCCGACCCGGCGGGCCGACCCGGCGGGCCGACCCGGCGGGGGGGGGGGGGGGGGGGGGGGGCGTCCATTCAACTACACGTGCGACAGTGTCGTTTCGTGGAGCAGTATATGTGCCCGGCCTCATTTATACCGCCCCCTACCTGCGCTGCATGGTCCACCCCTACGAATTACTTAGCACAAACCGCCATTACTTAATAGGAACCTAGCACAGCCAGGCTTATATGCCCGCTTTGCCGATCAACTTCTACGCACTTTCCGTCCCTCAACCGCCGGACATGGGGGTTAAGCCGCCAGCCTCGGCAGTTGCTTAGCCAGACTTGGCATCCCGTACCGTGTCCATGGCTTCGCAGCTCTGTCGCCGGCACACGCCGAGTCCGGCGCTTGCTGCCGCGGGGTTGCGCACACATGCACGCACGGTAATACGCCGCCGACGCCGCCACGCTTACTTCCACCACCTTCGCCAGCCGCAGCTTCGCACGCCTTTCCGCCGACATACGAAACGCACGAATCCCCCCCCCCCCCCCCCCCGTCCCCGCGTCATGTATATTATATTCGAGGCGACTATGCGGGGCGCAGCACACGCCGCGGCGTGGGTCGGCGGAGCGGCAGCAGGCGGCGGGAGCCCTAATGGCCGGGCAGTATCCACACCCACACAGGCACCGCCGCTCACCTCCGACGCGGATGAACCGCCTCCCAAAGGAAACATGCCGGTTGGTGGTAAGCCCAGCAGGCGTGGGGTGCCGGCGCCGGTACTGGTGCGACGGAGCTGTCGCGTCAGGAACCGCACCGCATGTGGAGCAACACATGGCGGTGCCGGCCCCGCCTATGTCTAGGGCCACCTCCTCACAACACCCCGCCACGACGGCGTCGGCCACCGCCGACGGCGCCGTTGCGGGGGGGGGGACGCCCTGCCAGGCGACGATGATGCGCCTGGTGCGCCGCGTCAGGAGGCGGAGGAGGCCGTGGTCGAGGCGACTGATCGGGCTGAGGGGGTGGTCGAGGCGAGCGAGGCTGCGCTCGCGCCACCCGCCCCGCAGCCACCTGCGGGACATGCCGACTTGCTCGTCGCCATGTTGACCGGAGCACTACGAGCAGTGGCGGGAGGCGGCCACATGCACTATCATGTGCGTGTCCTGGCCGGACGCCCGTCATGCGTGGACTGCGGCCAACGGACGGACTGGGAGTGTTGCTGCGACGGCACCCCGGCTTTGTGCGGCCCCAAGTACCCATGCATGGCGACCCATCAGCGGGCAGTCCCCTGCCCGACCACGGCCACGGTGAGGGCGGAGTTCCGCCATGTCAGGGACGCGTTCCACGACGCGACTCGCGCCGCCGTGTGTGAGGCTTCCGAGAAGGCACGCGCGGCTGGTAGGGTGCGCAGGGTGAGGCGGCGGACGGCCCAGGAGCTGAAGGAGAGCGAGACATGCCGTCAGTGAGGTCGGGCGCAATGTCATTGGGTGGGGCACACGGACGTGTAACACTTGCACTTTGCGCGTACTGCTGGGTTACATCCAAGCGGTGTCACACTATGCAACCGGAAAGGCTGCGTTGCTACTGCAAACGATGCGACGCCTCACTCTGTAGCAACCGCTGCCGCGCCTATCCCACAGCCGCTGCCCCCCCCCCCCCCCCCCCCCCCCCCCCCCGCGCGGGATCCCCGCCATCAGCAGCTTGCACTTGCACTTTGCGCGTACTGCTGGGTTACATCCAGGCGGCGTCACACCGGAAGGGCTGCGTTGCTACTGCAAACGATGCTACGCCTCACTCGGTAGCAACCGCTGCCCCGCCCATCCCACTCGGGATGCTGAGAGCAGCTAAAGGGCACCGGGGGCGGGGCAAGAGGGAGCAAGGCCGATGATTGTGGAAGAGCGGGGACCCGCTTGCATGCCATCGTATTATATCTTGCACAATATCTGTTGCTGCACTCATATCTCACATCACTAGCTTAGCTATAGTGATTCCCCCCCCCCCCCCCCCGCACCGCGTACGCACAAGCCTGGGTATACGCATCAACTGCCCGCCGGGATGAGAAACTGGTATTGGTAGTGTGTCTTTGGGGTGGAGGGGGGGCAAAAGAGCTGCCAATTGCTGCCAAGCTGGTGCGTTACATTGGGGCAGACGTTGGGCAGACAATTGGGGCTCGCTTCAGAGCATTGTCTAGTGCCTATGCGGCTGCGCCGCCTCCGCCGCATGCAGACTCTCCGGGCTCACCAGCACCGCCACCTCAGTCATGCGGCCCTGCATCCCGCAGCCCGCCGCCGCCAGCCAGATCAGAGGTATCCAGAAGCCAGTGCTGGGGTTGTTGCGGCATGACCGCATAGTTTTCAGCGGCTGCCGTCCACAGCTTGTAATGCATCCATTTCCGCCGATTCCGCTGTATGCGTTGTCTTGGCGCCGCGCTGCCCCGGCCGCCGCGCCTTGGCGCCGCGCTGCCCCGGCCGCCGCGCCTTGGCGCCGCGCTGCCCCGGCCGCCGCGCCTTGGCGCCGCGCTGGGTATCGAGTCCTCCCCTCCCTAGTGAGCGCGTCCACCTGCGCCTTGCGCTCGGGGCCGTCCTCCTCCGTCACCACATTCTGCAACCCCCACCGCGTGACGAACCACGCAGCTCCTTGCATGCGCTTGTACATGTGCCCAAGCACCGCCTGGGGACGCGAAGCTCCTTCTCGGTCATGATCGCCTTCACCCGGGCCTCCTCGAGCAGCGGACCGGCGTTAAGAATGGAAAACGTTTCCATGTGGTGCAAGCAGTCCTCCATGACCCAGCCGGACTGCACCGTCACCTTGCCTGACCCTGCAGTCATGGAGGGGAATGCCGTCACGCCCACGCCCACGCCCACGCCCGGGGGGGGGGGGGGGGGGGGTTTACCTTTCGATTCTTGGACACTGCAAACGAAGGGCGCAACCCGCGTTCAAAGTTGCTGGGTATCGGGACTAAAGCCTGGCGCCGGTCTTCCTGCTTCATAGCTCGGAATCCAATGTGGCCCTGCACGGTGACAAATTTCCTCCAGAAGTCCCTTCCCAAGCCAAAAAAAAACAGGTGGAACGGCGCGAGGGGGAAGAGGTTGACCATGCTGACATAGCCCAGGACCACATGCACATGGCACACGCCATGGCAGCCAGTGTTCTGCTTGGCCTCCGCCAGCCGGGTTGTGTTGAACGCACGCCGGGCAAGGTGCGTGATTCACTGGACAAGTCATCGCCTTCATGGACGGTCACCAAGCGAGCCTCCCCGTCCGCATCCACAGGGGGGTGCTCCTGGGCAACCGCCATAGCCTCCACAACCTGCCACGCCGACCGGGCGGGTGCGTGTGATTCCATACAACCGCAGTTGAGTGGTGCCACCAGCACGCATGCCGGGCCCACTCACCTCTGAACGCAGAAGGCCCACAATGTCCCCGTCCTCGAAAACAGCGCGCCACTGGGTCGCCCCGCCGTAGTCCAACACCCACTCGGTAACGACGCCGGTTATCACGCCGTAGTGCCATACTCCCCGGAACTTCTTGGCGATGACCTTCATGTAGAAGTCGCCGGGATCGCCTTTCCATATCACGCCCTCATCGCGGGTTCCACGCCCGCCGGCGGCCACGCAGGCGCGTCGATGTCCATACCGTCTTCGCCAACGGGGTCCTCCCCCACGCCCATCACATCGTCCACCTTCGAGCCGCCGTCGTCCGAGACCGGCGCCGGCGGGCCGTTTCCGACGGCTGCAGCTACTCCTGCTGCCGCCCCTGTTGCTGCTGCTTGTGATAAGGCGGCCTTGCGGCGCAACTTAGCCGCACGCTTCAACGAGTGGCTACAGTTCGGGAATTTTAGGAAGTGCCGCTCTCGCGCCATCTTATCACATGTGCCCGTCACGTTGCCCCGCCAGTGCTTGCATGAGTACACGCCATCCTTCGACACACTCGCTATCCATCCCTTTGCCGGCATGCCTGCTGCCGCGCGCGGGGGGCGGGGGGGGGGGGGGGGGTTGAGAGTTGGGGTGGATGTAACCCACCACCGGCAGGCAACACAGATGCGAGTGCGCGGCTGTCCGCGTGATTCAACGGTGAGCAGCGGTGACCGTGAGGCGACCCCGTACTTCATGCGCGTGCTGGGGCGTTACACAATCATCAGCAGTTAGGGCGGCTGCATTAAAACGCGCACCTACGAACACCACCTACCGCCTACCACCTACCGTACCACCTACATCCGCCCACACCTCCGCCCGTCGTGCCGCACATCGCCGCACACCGCGGGGTCAGCGGTCAGCGATGTGCGGTCAGCGATGTGCGGCGATGTGCAATGAGTGCGTACATCCGCCTGTACTTAGCCCGGGTGCTCCGCGTCGGCGGGCGACACGCGAGCCCGCGTGCGCATATCAATTTGATGAAATTATGGAAACGAGAAATTCATATAGTACTTTACAGGTCGCGCGCGATAGTCGTCGCTACTGGGTATGAAATCCACGTCCCTCGTCCGTCCCGTATCGTCCCCGTATGTCGTCGTTCGTCACCAGTAGGGCACATTTACGTCACATCTGAATCTCATCGCTCGAAGGCCAGAGGGCATGATTGTAACGTCTCGGCTGCGCAGAATCTCCCACAAGGCACTCTCACGACCTGCGTATATGCGTTGGTTGTCCTATTGCCTTCAGACCCGACAAAAATGTAGCTCTCATAAACGAAAACTAGCGCAACTGAACGCCCGTCGCGAGTTGTCCGCAAGGGCGCAGTGTCCGCCCGTAACCTACACGCAGGACGCAATAAGGCGGTGTCGTCGCCAACACCTATGATGGGGCCATGACTGGGAACCCAGGGATAGAATATACGGAGTCACAAGACGAGTACTCTTTCTAGAGCCGGATCGCGGCGGCCGCATGAGGACTCGTGCCTAGCCACGACAAGGGGATGTTTGCCCCCTGTGTAGTCCAGCATGCTCGCACGATAGACTCGAAACTCCACGCTAGGCGGCGACGGGCATAGGCGCGGGGACCCCTCGAGGAACGCGTGCTGAAACTCACTGTCGTGTTTCTCATGCTCCCCTTGTTGGAGCCACTGACGCATAAGGTGGTGCAAGTAGGTGCAATCCCCGCCGTACAACGACTTGTCATCTACTTGACTGGACTCGGGCCATACCGAGAACCATTTGTCGAAGTTCTCGTAATTCGGGTCCCGGCCGCGCCGTATCTCTGGATCCGCTACAAGGTGTGGTCCGGCAGGCTACTAGACCCTAGATACTAAAATCGACGTGTGCGCCACTGATCCACGGCCCGTCGCTATTTGAGTGACACACGACTATTTAGTACAAACAGGTTCCTAGCACCTTCGTCTGTCCGCAACACAGTGGTAATATTCATTCGCTATGATGCACAAACGAGAAGTCACTCGCACATGCTATAGCGTTATAGGTGGTTCCAATAGGTTCTAACACCTACTGGTAATACGATAATGAGGCAGCGCTCTATCTACCGCTAGGTGTAGTCATCCGCTAGCATGTGACACCATCGCGTACGACAATCGCGCCGCTGCTTGTACGCATGTGTACGTACATGTTACTCGCACCCTGTAAGGATACCGCGCAAAACGCACCAGGCACTCGGTACCCACATGGGGATTGGTGTGGAACATATCCTTACACTCCACCCCCCCCCCCCCCCCCCCCCCCCCCCCCCCTAGGATGGAGGACCTCCTCTCGCAACGTTTCGGCTTGAATTCGGTGGCGATCCGCATTGGCCGGGTCGTCCAACATTGCGGGATATCATATCATATCATATTATATGTTTCTCCGCCGGATCGAACCCGGATCCGATGCGTGCGTAGAAGCACCAACTGTAAGGATACCGCGCAAAACGCACCAGGCACTGGGTACCCACATGGGGATTTGTGTGGTACACATCCTTACACACCCTACTTACGGGTACTCGTAATATTGTCCTACACTTAATGGCCGCCTTGTGGTAGTCGCTCGTACTGTCGCCTCGTCGCCCCGGTACTAGTACTTTGCGTTCGCTTGTACTCGCACTCGACGTGCTCGTACTCGTATTTCGCTTGGCATGTACTCGTTCTCGTACGCCTCAGTCGCCAGTTCTTCGCTCATTCGTCGGCTCCGGCAGTACACACTACAACAGTGTAGAGTATATAGCACTGCCACTGCGGCGATGGCGAGCCACGCGGCTCGGGCGAGTGTTCCTCGGTTTGAATTCCGGCGGCCTTTGCCGGCGTATCCGGCTGTTGAAAGCATAATGAGGGCTCGACGCTGTCCTAAACTACCCACTAAGGGTGGAATTGTTTTTGGTAAATGGGGCAGGGTGGTCTTGAGTACGCGGCAATGCAGCCACTTAGAGACCCGTCGAGATGGTGAGAGGTGGGGGACATGAGTGGTGAAGAGAGGGTGGTAACCTGCATTAGCCGAGCCCCGATGGTGCAGAGGCGCGAGTACTCCACATTTGCTTTCTGGACGGACTATTTCGTTGCATTTGCCATCATCATGTATTCCTCGAGGTACCCTTTGTTTCCCTTTGCTACTTCGTTCTTAGTGCCGTAAGGCTTGGCGGACGTGGTCCTCGTGTTCAAGTTGAGCGCGATGCACTCTCTGACTGGCGCGATCGGTGAGCATATCGTTCTCGACCTCCTCATCATCAGTCTTTGGCGGAAAGACGTTCTGGCGTTCCTCGAGAATGCCACTAGGCTCCCACATGACTTCGTAATTATACTGTAGTACCATGTGCGCGCGACATCATTCTCGCCTTACTTGCCTTTCTACAATTGTGGACTTGCTAAAGCTTTGCCTTTCCCTGAGTCTCGGTCGATTGGGTTTGCTGCCTATGCAGCAATTATTTCGTGCTAGCTTCACGCAGAAACGAATTCGCTTGCTGACATGAGGCAATTACCGAGGCGAGACGAAACAACAGAGATAAGAGGTGTATATACTGCCACATGGGGGGGCGTACTGCCACATGCGTCAAGCCACATGTTGCGGCCCTAGAATAACCGGGGTCTGCCTGGTCCGATGTTGGTAGCTGTCGCATGAAGGTGAAACAACAATGCTAGTGTAAGATTCTTGCCAATCCGTATTAAAGAAGGCATGAGCACAGTCGAGGCGAAACAAGAAAGGTTAGACATGACATTGTCATATGGCGCCGGGGAGGGGGGCGCATTGCCACACGCGTCAAAACACTAGGGCATTTCTCGTCATGCGTTGGAACCCGTGGTCGGGCAGAGGCATCGAAGAGTGTAAAATGAGACGCCAGCCCCCCTTCCAGCCATCCATCCCGCGTATTATTCCGAAGCTCTCACGGTGGGCATGGTGGTAGTCCCGCCTTTGGCCTCAGTGCCGGTGGCATCCGGCATGCCCTCACCGCCGTCGCGCGCGAACAACGGGCGCCACTATAGAGCAGCCACTATAGAGTGGCTGCCGCCGCGCCGGCTCCCTGCCCACCGCTCTCGCCAGCCTGGCTTTCGCCACTCGTAGGCCAACACTCGGCTGCATCGCTAGCGGCTGCCAAACTCGGCGACCTGTCTGCTGCTGGCGGGCCTAGCCCCGCAGTTGCTTGCGTATCGGCCTTGCTAGCACCAACGGCCATGGCCGCGCCACACGAGAGCGTCGGGTGGGGGCATGCCGAGAAAACGCATCCCTTGGCCGTGAGGTTCGGTGGGCGGGCCTATTGGCAAACTCTGGCGAGTGTGCCCGCGCGCGCGCGTGTGTTGTGGGGGGGGGGGGGGGGGGGGGGGGGGGGGGGGGCTGTGCTCCGCACCTCCATCGGGATGGGGCCTACCCTAGCCTGCGGGGAAAGTAACAAATAGCGTGAGCTACATGTATCGATAGAGAAGGGAATACATGGCAGGTAAAGCACACGGACGCATGCACGTAAGGAGAAAAGGGCAATATTATAGCGTAAACGGTACATGAAACTATGCTTAACCATGTAACCCACCAGCCAGCACACAGCTGGAGAAAGGCAAGGCCAAAATGCCGTCGCCTATTTTCGAGGAACGTCAGAGCGCATTTCCGCCAAAGATTGAGGAGGAGGTCGAAAACGATTGGCTCACCGATCGCGCCGGCACGAGAGTTCATACAAGAAAACTGGAGCACCAGAAGTACGTCCAACTTGCCATTCAAGAGTGGCAAGAAGCACGGGAACGCAGAGGTTACCTCGAGGACTACATGGCAACCGCAAACCTGCGGAAACAACTTGCCGAGGAAGCAGAGGCGGGGTACTCGCGCCTCGTGAACATCGGGGCTCGGCTAATGCAGGTTACCACCCTCTCTTGCCCACCTATGTTCCCAACCTCTCGCTTTATCGATGGGTCTCCAATTACATTCATTGCTGCGTACTAAAGGCCCCCCTTCCCCGGCTTACCAGAAACGATTACACCCTTCGTGGGCAGTCGAGGACAGTGTCGAGCCCTCTCAACAACAACTGGATGGTCAGGCAGGGGCAGCCGGACCTGAGCCTCAGGAACGCTCGCATGAGCCGCGTGGCTCGCCATCGACTGTGACCAACTCTTCCGCACGCAGTGCGTCTGTTTCTCAAGACTCTATGTACAACGCCACACACCCCGAACATCACGGCAGTTCGGACGGGGGGGTTACGTAACAGGACGAGCTGGCTCCGCCATCGGCAGCTGCGTCCCCGCCTATCGAGATTCTCGAGTCACCCACGCCTGAGGAACTGCCTTGCTTTGGCCCTCCTGTAGCCGTGCGCCTTAATCTTCTTTTATTTCTTGGCTGCAAGTACTTAGTCGGCCCCGATGTGTTGTCAGCCTGGCGGACCACCCCTGGAAGTGGATCTTCATTTCATATACACCGCGGTTGGGACCCCAATTACGAGAACTTCGACGAGTGGTTCTCGGTATAGCCCGCGCCTGAGTTGTTGTACGGCGACGAATACGGCAACTTGCACCATGTAATGCGCAAGTGGCTCCTGGATTGGGAGTTCGAAAAATTCGACATCGAGTATCAGTACGCGTTCCTGGAGGGTTTCTTGCGCTAATGCCCGCCGCCGCCTAGCGTGGAGTTTCGTTTCTGTCGTGCGAGCATGGACTACTCAGGGCGAGGATTTGCCAATTTTGTGGCTAGGCATGAGTCGTCATGTGGCCGCCGAGACCCGGCTCCCGATGGCGTACTTGTTTTTTGGTTCCACATAATGTATCCATGGGGTTCGAGGTCTTGGGCTCAGCCACAGCCGTGGCCGTTTCCCAAGTCCACTGAAGCGGGCGGGCACTTCGCCATTGCGGTATGGACAACTCGTGACGGACGTTCAGTTGCGCATGTTTTCCTATATGACAGCTACTATCCTATCCCATCACATGGTGTACATGCCGACCAATGCCAATACGTTGGTCGCGAGAATAATGCCTTGTGGGAGATTCTGCGCATCACAGATTCAGATGAGCACTGTGAGATTAGACATGGCACGTATGCCTCCTGTCCTTCGTGGTCGTGTCAGCCAACAAGATGGTGAATGTGCAAACTCGTGCTCCATGCGCGCTGGGCTGGGAGGCCGCGCGTTCGCTTTCGTTGTATGCCGAGAGTTCTGGGGCGGCCGCGTTGCCCGGGCCTTCGATAGGCCGCCGCCGCTTCGTGTCGAGTCCCCAGATGTGCGGCGATTCGCGTTGGTGTGGATGCCTTGGTTTATTATGGTGACTGGTTAGGGCCTGAGCCCCTTAGAGGGCCCGCCGAGGAGGGGGAAGAAAAGTTTTCTGCGTTGCCTCATCGACGGCGTTCCGTGGGACCTCTTCCCGCCGGGAGTGGGCATGTCGTGGTGGGGCGCTGAGCAGATCTCCCGGAGCCTGAACTTGCTGCGCACAAAGTTCACGGCTACTCGGGGTCCTTGGCGGTGGGCATATGTGGTGCCGAAACGGGACAACCCTCATGCCAGCCAGTCAGATGCTTTAGAACGCCCCCCCCCCCCCCCCCCCCCCCTTCCCCCCCCCAACAACGTCACGTGGAATAACATCACGTGGTCCCGAGCCGTGGACGGCGTTGTTATGGTCGAGTGTGACGGCGTCGACGGAATCTCGCGCCACACATGGCACAGTATCCGCCTGTTCCGGGACTTGCATATGGTGCCTCCGCGTGCTGGTCGCTGGACGCCCGCACAGCTTATGCACGCCCGTATACTTCGCTGCGCGACGTGCTTGGGCAACGCCGACCCCAGATCCATCCACCCGGCAGGGCCAGTCCCTCATTTCCGCGGGCGGGGCGGTGGTGGAGCACCACTGGCAGCCCGTCTTGCTTCCACCGCAACCACCCCGACCCTCGTCGTCTCCTCGAGTGGAAAAAAAAAGGTTTGTGCAGTAGTTTGTTCATGTTGTTATGTGTGCCGAAACTCGATTGCTGAACTCGACTCGTATGTATTCCACTGCGCACCTGCTACTTTTACGGCTCGCTAATTGAGTCGCAGTCGCAGGAAATTGAGTACTGCCGGTACGTTCTGAACTCGTCGCAGTCGCAGGAAACCCCATTGTCGCCCGCAGAAACGCACTCTTGTCGACAACAAACTCCGCGGACGGCTTGCAAGGAGCGACAAGGTTGGGGCAGCAATCCTCGTCTACTGTTGGTATACGCGACGATGCGCGCCAAGGTGACATGGTCCTCGGAGTGGCAGTCGGCGTTGACGAACAACTCGCCGTCATGCCACATGTAGAGCTTTATTCCACCCCTATCGGGATTTAAGAAGTCGTTAGCGCCATGAATGTACTGCGAGAATTCCTGCTGCAATCCGGAGATGAAGTCCTCGTACAACTCCGTGTGTTGCGCGCCTTGATGCTTGCATAGGTCAGGGAAGCCCTCCTCGAGCAGATAGAGTATCAGTCGGCCGGCGACGTTTGCCAAACTGTTCGTCGCATTTACTTGCGCGGTGCCAGCTGCGAGTTGGTAGACGCATGAACACCTGCTACACCCGGGGCGCGATTGATCCATGTTAGGTTGCTGCCGAAGTACTCGTTTTCGAGCCAGGGCGCCGCCCGTCTCTCACCAACTCGACGCCACTCCGCCATCAAAACCTCGGCGACGGCTTCAACTTGCTCACGTGTACTGCTTTCGTAGGTCGTGGTGATAGTCTCTAGACACAACGACTTGTAGCGTTCGTGAGTGAGGACAAGGTAGCTGCGGCCATCCTCCTTCAACCTAGTTTTACTCTTCCGGAAGAGGTGGTGGTAGCAAGTTACTGCATGCGGCGGCGGATATAACACACGTTCAAGCAGAATCCGCCGTCCGCCCCGATTCCAACCACAACTAGACAAAGAGATAGAGATAGACGGGCGTCACCTCGGCCGCGGGGAACATCGTCCTAATTGCCAATACCACGCACTCGGGAGCCCTTGTCGGAGACAACTGCACTAGGGTCGAGGGCGACGCCAAAAAGCTCGCGATAGGACAAGGAGAGACCCCGAAAGAGGGTCAGAAAGGCAGGCGCAGTCTCAAAGCGAGCAAAGCAAAACGCAATTGGCAAGAACGTGTTGACGAGTTTCCGGTGGAAGCTGGATTTTCTGATCGTAGTCGTGCCGACTGTCAGTAGGACCCACATGTTGAACGACACCTTGTGCGTGCCGTCAGTCATAAGACGCAAGGGCAATCCTGAAAGCCATCCGAAGCGTGCTCAACAGCCCGAGTGAAGAAAACGCCACAGCACTCGACTTCTCATCATTAACTCCGTCTCGGAGCACAACCAATTCAGTTTCTGACACCTTATCCAATGCAGTCCCTGATGGCAATGCCTTTGACTCGGTCCACTCGCGCAGATCGTGAAAAGATGTGAGCTGGAACGCTCCTTTGCCAAGCTTGATGAGATACTTTTTCCACCGCCTTCGTTGAGTCAGGAGCTGGGGCCGCATGCCATCCAAGACTCCGGCAGCGCGCATGGTCGAGCGTGGCACATGATCCAACGCTCTCTTTGGCGACATTCCCCGAAGCAGGAGCGGCTGCAACGTGCCGCGAAGCGACTGAGGTACACCTCCCCACCACGGATCTCGACAAGTACAGTCGTGTGAACATCGTTGCTGAACTGCAACTCCCACTTGTCAGTGGCCTAGTTGACAGCCGCGCGCAATCGAGCCGGGCACGCTACATGCTGCCGGCACTGGTTCACCTGTAAACAAACACATTTCCGTTTGTTCAAGCCCAGGTGACTGCTACTTGCACGCGGGAATTAGTTATTGACGAGGGGCAGCATTATACCTTAGTATCCGCCGAGGCATACAGGAACCGCCATTTAGTTGGTAGGCCTGAGATTACCGCCATGACCGCTTTGTAGTCGGCATATTCAGTGTGGCCGTCTCCGGCAGAAAGCCACTGACCGATATGGTGTGGGTGTACCTCAGTCCCAGCCGGGGTGGTCCGTGGGGCCCCTGCAACTACCAAGTCAGAACGCTTAGCGCTACCTTGCATACCGGGGCTGCCTTCGGCACCTACATCAGGCGCCAGAACTTCGGCCAAAGACGCAGGAGGCCGCAAGCCAACCCCCCTAAATGACTCTTCGAAGGCCGCAGCATCAGGCGGGTCTGCCCCACGCGAGGAGATCGCGACGGGCCGCCCGACGGCAGACCCGATACAACTTGTTGCCATCGCGAGAATAACTTCCCTCCCGAACGTTCCCTCATGCGCTTGAAGGAGTGCCTCGGCCCGCTCAAGTGCAGCGCCAAGTTCGTCGATAGCCCGCAAGGGGGAACCCATATATACTGACCCCACAGCCCTACTTCCTACTTGTTTCAGCGAGAACGTTTGGACATGTGTGGGAGGCGGAGAACTACCTCGACTTCGCGGCAACCTACCCCCCGCACAACATGTGCCCCTGCCTCGACCCGCCGCCTTTGCCTTACTTGTTCCGCCGCCACCAGGCAGGTGATCATGTACTTTGCGCCAGTGCACGCGAACCCTAAAAACCTGCACAGGGTTTAAAGCTATGATAATGGCCCCCCAAAAAAGGCTAATAGTTAAGCATAGTGGCATGTACCGTTTACGCTATGATCTTGTCCCATTCCCGCACATAAGAGGCGGCGGCATGCAAACTTACAAGCCGTGTGGACCTTCGCCAAAGGTAGGTGGCGTCCATTCATGATGTCATGGATCGGGGCGTTTGAGCCATTTTGTGCGGGTTGACACGCTAAAGGGCTGTGTCGCGTGGATTCGTTTCTCTGTAAAACTGTCTGCCATGACCCGGTTTGGGTTCTGGACAGTCTCGGTGGTGTTGCTTGGAGAGGCTGGATTGGCCGGCATCCACATTCGCGTGCGCATGATGGCTGTTGGCGGCTGTAACAATACATTTCGCTGAAACTATATTCCAGTAGTACATATAACAACGCCCGCGACCCTGTAAATTGTAACATTTTAGTGGGACGATTTACGAGGTCGTGAATTCGTGATGGATTGGACCAAAAACGCTCGAATAGTGTCCTTTTCTCGCCATACACATAAAAGTATAGTTCACCCCAGGACATCGTCGGCCAGGACTTGGCCGCTTGCGCCAACTGCAGTAATAGGTATGGCATAACCCTTAGACCATTGGCCCATTCGAAACCCGAAGGGCTAGTGCATCAACCAGGTAAATCCGGGACACGCCGGCCCGATATTGCCGAAATACATCGACCAGGAATTGAACCAGGTGCCTCTCGGATAAGACGTGACGGTGGCCCTCTCGGTCCCCCCTACATGACCTGCTTCTTCATTCTATTCCGCTCTCGTCTTCGCTCGCTCTTCTCAGGCAAAACCAGATTCAACTTTGAGATGTTTTAAACTAAATTGTGGGGTTCCTCCTTCCTAATCGCTTTTCCGTCTACACGTGCTGCTAAGTGGTACGGCGGGTAACTAGTTCACCCGTCGCTGCGCCTGTTCGTGTGCAGCACGAGTAGACATAAAGCAACTGCAACAGCTGAGCCTGCCATCCTCCAGTTTCTCTGTGTTACACACAACGCCCCCTGCTCTGACTCCGTTTTCCCGTTTTACCCTCCACGCTTTCACTGAACCTCTGCCAATTTCGGCTCTTGATTGTGTAAAAATGCCTGTCGACCTTGTTGGCAGAACCACACTCAACTTGAAATTGACAATCCTATCCCGGCGGGGGCGGGAAAAACTACAGGGGGCGCGCGCGGCGCGGCGGCGGCGCTGCTGCTGCTGGCTGCCACTCGCACAGGGTACCTGTACTGGACTCCTGCCTCGTACTCGTAGGCGCGGCGAGCTGTCTGTGGCATCAGAGCTTGCGGCAGATGGTTGTCGCTGCTTGTCAGGCCCCCATCCCGGTTGCTTGGATATTGTTCTGTCTGAACCTTGCCACAGCCCCTCCCCCGATCCGTCGTGGTTTCCGTGGAGTCATTCGCTCCGGAAGCGCCGTTCACTCGTACGCGCCCACCAAGAAAGAAAACTCGTAATCCGCGATCAAGCTTTGATCGCGGGCCGGCGGCGCTCCCTCCCTTAGCCCCGCCCCCTGTGTGCACGGAGGCCGCTCGCTGTTCACTCATACGCTTTGTGTCGCCAGAATTCATCAGGAACAAGAGGCCTCTTGGCAGATCACACTAGCACGGCTAGAGTGGATCAAGATGGGGCTATCCTGGAGTAGCCCAACCGCTCTATGTGACGCACCAGCAACTGCTGAAGAAGGAACAGCCAGCATCCTGCCACCTGGTGTCGTTCTCCCTCCTCCTGCGAAGGAAAAGGTATGGCAGCCGTCGCATGGGTTACACTAGAGAATGTGGAATTCAATTCAGAGGACTAACCGAAAGTTGACGGGTGCGACCGTTCGTCGGGTTCGCCAGGCGGATAGTAAGAGCGACACAGACTACACCAACCTTCCCTGCCCAGTGAAGTATGAGGAGCTGATGCGTGAGGCGATGAGTAAGCTCCCACTGACCCCTCCCCTCCTCCTCTCCGGCATCAACGAAGCATTCCCAATACCGGCTTGCATGCACTGCATATGCGCTTACATCCATCACAATTGTGCTTTGGGAGCACGATACCTTGAACGCCCTCCCCCCCCCCCCCCCTTCGTGCTCGCGCATGCGGGTGTTACACAGTGTCACTGAAGCCTGACCTCTTTGAGGGGCTGCGTTTCGACTTCACAAAGCCACTGAACAACAACTTTGCCGTGACGCACAGGTCAGTCACTGTCCACCTTGCATATACGAATGTGTTAACCCGACATCCCAAATCCGCACAAGTGCACTCCCTAATGGAATCATATGGCTGGACGGAATGGCCTGCCTGTGCATCTTCAGAGTATTGAGTACTGCATCAGCATCCGTTGAGCATCGTGTGGCTACTGTTCTGCTCTTACAGCTTCTTCATGGGGAATCTGGATGTCCCCACAAACAACCAGCAGAATATCAAGATGCCTGTGGGAACATATGAGTTTGGGGCGAACTTGGTGAACAACAAGGTATATGAATGGTAACGTTTGTTCATGCCTGCACTGCACTCACACTGGGGATCATTCAAGTCCTGTGCGACTAAGCCCCCCCCCCCCCCCCCCCCCCCGGGTGAGTAGGCAATGATGATTGGGCGTATTTTGAATGACGGCCGCCTCACTGGTCGCATCAAGTATGACATCAATGACGCAATGTCACTTAAGCTGCAGACACAGCTCACCCAGGAGAAGGGGTACTCTCAGATGATGGCCGACCTTGATGTGAAGGTCTGGCCTACGGCCCCGACTTCTCCCATGCAAGAGCCGTCTATGTCTGAAAGTGCCACCTCTCACTATATCACGTGCTTGGCGGCCATTCAGGGGCAAGACTGGAATGGGCAGTTTAAGATGGGAAATGCCGCCTTCTATGGTAATCTCTCCCCCCCTCCTTCCTCATCCTAACTATCGTTACATATACTGCACAGCACATCGAGCAGTGTCTCCTTTCTGCCGTGCCTGCCTTTCCTGATGCAGTGACGCATTACCCTTTCGACGCGCAGGACTTAACTACCTGCAGAGCGTCACCCCCAAGCTGGCACTTGGAGGCGAGGCCTTTTGGCTGGGGCAGCAACGGAAATCTGGCGTCGGTTTTGCTTTCCGCCATGTATGTTTCAGCATTCAGCTTTTTATGCGCCCCCCCCCCCCCCCCCCTTTCTCCTCCTCTGCAAAGTTAGCCTCCCTGCCTGTCGGTTGTATTCATGAGATCTCACATCGGTGTGGATGAATGTTCGTGCCAGGGAGATGAAAACCATGTAGCCACTGGTCAGCTGGCAACAACCGGTCTGCTATCGCTTACATACACACAGAAGATTTCAGAGAAGGTCTGCACGCTGGGATGACCCTACGTTTGACTGCATCTGTTGAATGTCTGGGCAACAGCTCACAGTGCCAGTGTGGAAAGTCGTAGCATCGACACCTCGTGCGTGAATGACTAAACTGAGGGGGCACCTCCGATCGCGAATGATCCGCGTTTGCAGGCTGCTCTGGCCAGCGACTTCATGTGGAACTGGAACGCGCGCGAGGCCACCGCAAGCTTCGGATACGACTACACGTTCCGGCAGTGCAGGTTGCGCGGAAAGGTGGACTCCAACGGCGTCGTGGCTGCTTACCTGGAGGAGAGGCTCAACGTAGGAGTAAATTTCCTGCTGTCAGCTGAAGTGGATCACTGCAAGAAGGATTACAAGTTTGGCTTTGGCATGACTGTAGGAGAGTAGGTGCTACCGGTATTTCCTAGCCCACTGCGCAATTTCAGTTGCGCAATTATTGCACACGAATGTGCCCTAGCTGCACTGACCCGTATCACTGGCAGATATGGATTAATTGGTCAGTCACGGCATGACTTGTGCATGACTTCAAAATCAGGACAGCTTGTCTTGGCGCCCCTGCTCACAGATGGGTGATATGCGCAGCTATTGGCATTCGACAGCTGCATGCATATGTGGCAATCATCACGGGATGCACCTCCCAAAAGCAGTGGGATTGGTACCAGATGCGTGATGGTTCAGAATTGATGGGATGCGTCTGGTGCCCTGTCAAAGTACGATATCATCAACACAGCGGAAACATATCCAGTTATGTGTCATGCCACCACGCACAGTGGATCAGCGTCTCGTCTTGCTATGCTTAGATACTGCTGCAGAATGTTGCGCCGCAGATATAGCCAACTTGTGTGTATGATGGCATCACAGTGCTCAGTCCCCGCGAGGGTAGTTGGAGGGTGTGGAATGCAGTGCTCTAGTCATGGTCGTCATTATTCCCAGCAGGAACAAGGTAGCACATTTGTGTTTTCCACGAAACACATGAGAAGCTCTATTTTCCCACACCATTCCATGGAGACTCTTGGTGGTAGCATGGACAGCGGGAGCTTCCAGCACATCTATCATGGCTCCTATCTAGCTACCTGTGTTGTACTACTACCCGTACTCCAGTACAGACCCCTTTTGTAACGTCATCACTGCTAGTGTTCGATCGTATCCCACGCTGGTGTATGGAGATATGTTAGTACCAGTACCTCTCACCCAACCTACAGCTCATCGTGTTGGAGATGCGGGTTCGTGCTCGCCGGAAGCATCCAGGATTGCGCCTCACTCGTCGCATCATCCTTCACCCTTTATTCCGGATGTTTTTCTCGCAATCTATCTCTACCTTTTCCCTTTATTTCGCGTCACATGACCTTATTATACTAACACATCATCTACGGGTACATGTACACGCAGCACGTGCCAGCGGGGCCCTCAGGCATGCGCAACGAGTATCTCCGCTGCTTGGGGGGCGAATGCGCCCCGGCCTCGATGCTTGCGGTGGTCCGCGCCATGTCGGAGGTCGCCTCAATGTACATGCACGGATCGCATGCCGGCTGGTTCAACCGGCTCTTGGCCTCTGCTAGGCTTTTGGTCCTGTCAAGAAGCTAGGCGGGGCCCCGGACGTGCGGCATGTGGCAGCCGGGGAGGCGAGGAGGCGGAGCGGCGCGCAGCGGAGCGGGCGGTGGTGGACAACATGAAGGAGGCATATGTGTCGGTGCTTGTGCCGTCTCAGCTCGGCGTCGGCATCTCCACAAGGGGACTTAAGGCTCATCTACGGTGTCCGCCTCATTGGACAATCATCGTCCATACTGACATTCGCAACGCTTACAACGATGCATGGCGCCGCACCATCATCCAGTGCCACATCGATTGCTCTCCTCTACACCCTGTCATCCCAGCACTCCTGGGCTCCCTCTCCACGGATGTGTTTTTGCTTGTCGTGGACGATCGGACCGCCCCTCTGCAGTCGGAGGACGGCGTGCAATAGGCCGCGCCGTTGGCCACGACATCCTTCTGCATCGCGATTCACCCCGAGGTGGACGAGTGCGACAACACGTTGGAGGTCACAGACGGGGCGGCGCGCTTCAACGACGCCGATGGATCTTAGGTGAGCCTGCCGGAGCACGTTTGACCGGCCCTTCGCGCCTTCCGCATGTCCATCAAGGCGTCCGTGTCGCCCTAGGTGCGCTTCGACAAGATGCACGCGTACAACGCGGACCGCGAGGCCACGCGGCGTGAGGCTCCGGCCGACATCGAGTGACCCGAGCTGGATGGTCACTACCACGGCATCCCGGTCCTCAACGTGCCGCTTGGATCGCTAGGGTATGTCCATGCCTACATGCGCGGCAAGGCGGAGGAGCTACAAGAGAAGGTGGACGCCGGCCTGAGCAAGCTCATATCTTCGAAGCCCAACCGTCGGTACACCCACGCCATGTACCACCATGCATGGGCCCTGCTCAAGCATTGCATGCAACACAAGGCGGGGTATTCCTTGTACTGCTTCCCGTCTGCGGGGGCGGCCTTCGCGGAACGAAGCGATGGATGCCACTGTCCTCACACGGCGGTCGAGCGGGTGCTAGGGGTCTCTTTTGATCTTTCCAAGTACGGCACCGACATCAATCCGGTGGTCACCGATTTCCTGGCGGAGCTTTTGCACGACCATGTCCCCACGGCAGCTGAGGCGGCTACTTTGAGCGAGATGCAGAAGCTAGGGCGCGCAACATGCTTCACCTCCCCACTCGATCGGTTGAAGGGCGCTGGCATCCGCAGCATGGCTACCTATCGTGACGCCGCCTTCATCGGTTGCAGGAACGACATCCTTCCGAAGTTCCTCACTCGGAACTCCGACACCAACACCCTCACCCCTGGTTCCTTGGACCCACAACTTGAGTCCGTACATGGCCGAGGCAGCTTCAACGCAACTTCTCTCGCCTGCCAATATATATGAGCACTTCCTCAACGATACTCGTGAGTCGGCCAGCTACGCCACGGCGGTTCGCGAAGCGTGGGCCGCCTCCATGCGGCTGATGCTGGCCACCTCAACGATGCGGATGCCCACGTGACGGAGCGGGAGGCGGAAGCAAGTTCCTATCTGCCAAGCCCAACCGTATGTACATCCACGCCATGCATCACCACGCAAGGGCCATGCTCAAGCGTTTTTGCACGCATGCATCACATGGCGGGGTATTGGCTCCACAACTGCATCCCGTCCGAGGTGGAGGCCTTCGCGGTCGACCGGGTGCTAGGGGTCGATAGTATACATGTTTTAAAGATAGACACACGCACATTAATAGGAATTGTTCCGTCCGCCGACTCATACCGCATCGAGCGCCTCAATAATGGCGTGTTTGCCGTTCTTAACCCGGTCGTCTACTATACGTGCCGCATACCTAAATCCGAGTTAATGACCGAACCCGAATACCTATATTCATTTGCAACCGGCACCCCCCGCCCCCCCCTCCCCCCACACACACACAAGCTGCCATCGGGCAGCTTGTTCGCGCAACGCGGTCTCGTCGGAATATCGGCCTAATGCCATTACCCCACACTTAAATACCCTAACCCCATAAAATGGCCCTCCGCCCAGCGCGAGATGTGGGCGAACATGACATGCAAGTTATCATCGAACGAGCCTGCGATACCAACACCGTAGTCCGCGTATAATTGACACGGCACCCTTAGTGGTTGCTTGCCTTGCCGCTAATGTGTCGGTGCACCTCGGTACATCACCCCTAGAGGTTCTACCCCATCGAATATATCGTTAAATATATATATTGAACAAGTAGACCCGTTGCATGAGTGTGGAATCCAGAGAGCCGCAAGGATCAATCGTGGTAGTCGCTACGTTGTACAGCCCCGCGTCCGCCGACCCGCCGACCCGGGGCCCGGCGTCCGTCGACGGACGGGCGGCGAGGCGGATGGGCGACGGTCGTTCGGCGTCCGGCGACTGACGAACGACGGCGTCCGGCGTCCGGGTCCGGTCCACGCGGCTGGCTCAGCGCTTCACGCCATGCCTGCCCCGTAGACTTGACGAACGGCGACGACCGGCCCGACCGGCGGCGGCCGGGCGGCCGGGCGGCCGGGCGGCCGACCGACCGGTACCCGTACCGGTAGTAAGCAGGTATGCGCGACGTTATTTTGGTTTGCGCGGAATTATGACGGAATCTATAACGGATACATTTTGGATGTATCTAATAATCTATGCGAAACCGTTCCGAAAGTCGGCGACAGACTCACGCACGCACGCACACGCAGACTCACCTCGTAATTAATATGGTAGGATAGGATGGGGGAGGCGGGGCACCCTTGTCGGAGGCCACGCTCTATGGGTATGCGGTCTGATAGTGTTCCCGGGGCTACCTATGTCTTAACTGGTACCATACTATTCCTAATTTTGTTTTCATGAAGGTAAGCATATGACCCGTCCCAGCATGCATATGAAGGTAAGCATGTGACTACGTTCGGCGGAAGGGGACGCGACCGAGCTGGCGGCGGATCTGGCGCTGGGCGGAACAACGTGCGCTGGACACCGGGGTCTTACGTCGTTGCTGGTCCGGTCAAGTCCTTGTTCGCTGTTCTTTGAGCACCCTCTCCCTTCCTGTCCTGTCGGCGCCTCCACATTACATTCGGCCTAGTGCCGCTATTGGAGTGGCCCGGGGTGTTGTGTTGGGAAGGGAGTTCTACGTTCGGCGGAAGGGGACGCGACCGAGCTGGCGGCGGATCTGGCGCTGGGCGGAACAAACGCGCTGGACACCGGCGTCTTACGTCGTTGCTGGCCCGGTCGGCTCTGCAGTCCCTACTCGTTGAGCACTTTCTCCCTTCCTGTCCTGTCGGCGCCTCCACATTACATTCGGCCTAGTGCCGCTATTGGAGTGGCCCGGGATGTTGTGCTGGGGAAGGCGTTCTACGTTTGGCGGAAGGGGACGCGACCGAGCTGGCGGCGCATCTGGCGTTGGGTGACCTGCGTCTGTTGCACGCCCGTGGCGCCCCGTTCCGGGTTGGACCCCCCCACTTCCGCTCCTTGCTGCGAGACCTCAACTTCGAAGCTCCTTTCCTGTCGGCGCCTTCACATTACATTCGGCCTAGTGCCGCTATTGGAGTGGCCCGGAATTGTGTGCGGGGGAGAGCGTCCCTACTGCGTGGAGCGGCGGCGGGCTGGTGGCGATGCCTGGTCGGAGGCTACCATGGCGGTTCCTGCCTCTGTTGGCCCGTAGCTGGATTTCCTCCTGGATTTCCTTCTGGATTTCTGTGTGGATTTCTTGAATGTTGCGTCTAGCTCATGTAATCATATGACCCGTCCCTCGTATAGCTTATAGGTTTAGGAATAAAAGCTCATGAGGTACGGTGTCATTTGCCTTCCTAAAGTATAACTCCCACGTATGAGGGTAGACCTAACGCTTGGCGACGAGCCGCGATATCGAACAAGATGGCGACTTGCATGGCCGCGTGGGGCCCTCCTCGTTCCGCATATAATCCGCTTGCCAACTACGGATTATCCCTTGAGTGTGGCAGACGTCCCGCAAGCGTTTGATAATTACGGTCATAAGGAGTTTCATAGCGGCACCCATATAATCGAAATACACCTATAATTGTCTATTTCGGTCGAGTCGCCTATTTTGGGCACCGATTTTACTATGGCCGAGCTACGCCATTCCTGGGGGGTATAGTCTTTAGTCTATATCCCGTTAATTAAAGCCAGCACGGCCTTGCCGAAATGGCAACTCGGGGCTTATATCGCGAATTTTACGGCCTCCGTAGTATCTAGTAGCTCCATCGTGCCCTAGGTTTTATTATTTCAAAACTCCTGAGAGCCTTTACTAGTTCCTCCCATGCTATATGCCCATTAATCCCGTCTTTTAACGGTGGAGGAAAATGTCGAGTCGGCAACTGAGTTTTCCCGCCAAGATGTGCCTCTCAGACAAGGCACATTGACAGCGCTGTTTGGTAGTTGGACCTCATCGAAGGCGCATTCCGCCATGCTTCGCTTAATTGTTGAGATCAAGATCTCCTTCTACGCTGCACGTACTTATTCCTAATACAAGGTTATATGTGCAGGTTTGCCATCTCGCCCGGGTCTCGTCATAGCCTTTCAAATTTTGCACAGCCCTTTATATGATGAGCACTTGAGTATAAGTCTTAAAACTTCAATATGCAACTGAATGTAATCTGTGTTTTGTGTCAATGTTCACTTGTCATATTGTGCCCTTTCGGAGCTTTACATGAATCAGGCTCTGCATAATTATAAGGTGGCTACCTACAATGCCTTGCGCACGACACTCATGGACAAAGCCTTGGAGCAGCTTGACAACGAGCTTGGGCCCATCTTCACCGAGGCTCCTGTGACTGGAGGGGTTCTCGTTCCTGACGGATGGAGCGATGTCAAGACGCGCCCGTTGTTGAGCCTCCTGTTCGCCACTCTTCCGCGGGGTGTACAACTCACACAGAATTGATATTAGTCGCAATGTCAAGACCACGGCTGAGTACATCGCTAGCTGCCTCAAGGACGCGATTGAGATTCTGGCATCCAAGATCTCAAGCATGGTTATGGACCGATAGCTGGGCGGAGTGCGCATCATCGGAGTG
>VCJN01002070.1:0-31504 GCA_006384855.1 Tetraselmis striata
AGAAGCCAAGGAACCCCGAGAAGCCCTCCGGCCGGCCGGCCGCATGCCACCACCTCCACACCCATTTCAAGACCGCAGGCCCTCCCACTACATGCCGCATCGCGGCAGAAACTAAGATCGACGCGAGCAGCTCCTTCCCCGCGCGCGCCCGCGCGTTCCCAGCCCATAGCATCTGCAGTGGACGCGCTCCGTGAGGCCGCCAAAGGCAAACAACCCGCCCAACCCGCTCCGCTCCCGTGGCGCACCCTCCCCCAAGGGACCGCCGGCCCCTGCGGTAGCTCCTGGGCAGAATTGGCCGCATGCGGCCCCACGCCATCAGCAAGGGACGCCGCTCCGCTACTCGCCCTACAAGAACCAAGACTCCTACAAGCCCCCCCCCCCCCCCCCCCCCCACACACACACACCACCCTCACGGGTGTGGCGATGAACGCGCCACTTCGAGACAATACATAAATCATTAAGAACGACTATACCAACCCACATATCGACATCACCACCAAGAAAGAGCGCCGCAACGCGAATCTCGTCATCTTCCGAGCTTTCCAAGAACATTCGACACACATCACGGCCACAGCCGACGACATCCGGGTATGTACAAAGCGTCTCCCAACGCGCCCAAACAACAAAACTCCAAAAGGGCAAAAGATACCTCACGACGGGCGCATTTGAACCCACTCTCTTTGAGATAGAAGCCGCCGAGGCCATCCGCATGTAGCCGACGGCGACGACCAACAAACTTTACATCAACGCCGGTCAGCCGGTGCTACCCCGCATCGACACCTAAGCGATCACCCAAGACCTCCGCGCACAACGCACTGCATTCTTTTCCAGCCCCATGCTCGCATATATCTCATGCCCGGAAATGTATACCTGAATGTCCAACATCATGACCCACATGCTCGCCATAGAGCGGACAGCCAGAACCAAGGGCAAAACCCGCCGCCCCAAGAACCTTTTTAAAATAGTGGAGACGTGCACGGCCCAAGCGTGGGACGAACTAGACTCCCCCGCCAACACCCGTCCCAACGGCACACCCGTCAACCCAACGGCGGAGGTCCGCCTCTCAGACTCAACCATATATGAACTCCTCGAAATCTACCACATCCACGCACTCTTTTGCCCACACGGCGTGACTGGAGCTGGCAATCATTGTAGCGGCCAACCTTTTGGTATTCGCCGCACCAATTCGGGGGCAGTAACATGCATGTTGACAACGGACCATATGCCGGAGCTCCACCTCCAAGTCAACAAAACGCCCATGCAGACATGGCTCAATAGCAGTATACTGCCCATATATGTGCTCGCATGGTACCGCGAATGATCACGCATCGCGCCTTACAACCGCTCATAATGCCCGCATACATCAGCGTTACACAAGTGCTACACATGTCACGAGGCACGTACTCGCGTGGGCGGCGAATTGTTTTGTAATGAGCATGCGCACCTTTTGGCAGCCGCTTCATATGGTACTGCGCTACTCCATGGTGGGGCCAACTCTTACGGCGCGAGCCGTAGGTCCAAATTCGGAATAGATCGATTATGCATTCCGTCAGAATTCTACGATTTGAGCAATATTTTTCGCACCCCGAACTAATTGTAAACACCGGCAGGTCACCCCGCGTCCCCATCTCGGAGGGTTTTCGTAATGCATCTGATGCGCCTGCGCCTCGATCGAGGTCCTCTTGGCGCGATACCCCTCTACAACTCAAGACATCTTCCGCCTTCGTCTGGTCAGCACGCCTGCCGACTGTCCACTCGCAGTCGTAAACGAACCGCGTGTAAACTGGCAACACCAGACTCGAATGCATGATTGAAATGATCTAAACGTGTTTATGGGGTTTCCTGACGGACTATAGCTGTCCTAGTGCGACCCGTACGGTCTCATTGGTTTCAAGCGGTTACCATCGGGTTTTGGTACGGGCTGCCCCATCGCCCGCGAGCCCTGCGCTCCCGACCGGGGAACTACTTAGGACAGCCACCAGCAGCTCGTCTGCCATCTTCCAGCTCGCTGCCTTCGGCAGCGCCCTCCCGTTTCCCGCCTCCGCCGTGCGGGCTCCTCCTCCGACATTCCCTCCCCTTTCGGTGAACCTTCCTAGCCATAAAATGGCGCTTTTCCGTGTAAAGAAGCCTCCGCGCCCTTTTTGGCAAAACCAGACTCGAATGCATGATTGAAACTCGAAAATTCTCACCAACTACTGGTACCCTTGGAGTACAGTTCGCTTAATACAATTAATTTTGAAGCGTAGCGTACACTGTAGTTGCACACGCGCAGTAGCCCCGCTGGGTCGAGTGTTTCGAGAAACTGGGACAGCAAGGGAGGAAACCTGCCAGCGTCACCTGCTGCGCGACGCATCTCGCGCGGCCTAGCTGGATCGATTAAGACTGTGCGATGACGAGCTATAATCAAACCTGGCCTTGTCGATGCGTTTTCGGAACTGACGCGTAGTAGTTCGCGATCCTCCATGTTGCGCTGGATTAAATCGCTCCTATCAAGCGTCTCACAAAGAAGCTGACGAAGTATCAGTATATTGCGCCTGATGACATATCGGCACCCGACGCAGCCTGTGTTGGGTCGAGCGTTTCGGCGACTTCAACTGATGCAGGGGTTTAAACATAACATCGTAGCAGGCTCGTAGCAACTATTTGTCAAGAGCTTGATATGACCGTCGGATGATCAATATTTCAAATACAATCCACATGAATCCAGCAATATGTCCAAATCATCCGAGTCATTTCGAATTTCGCATTACATTCCGAGTTTTTTCTGAGTCAATTTTCGGTGGAAATTGTTCCGAACCTGGCAGTGAATGTAAGTGGCAGCGTTTTCGATCCAGTAGCGCCTACCCGAGACCTCGTACGATTTATCGATACTCGCTGTTGCCAGCTCACCATTTCGGCGTCACGGGCGCTGCAAGCACGCGATGTGAACCGCCGGTAAACGGAGTAGACAGACGTAAAGTACTACGAACGCGACAGCAGGCATAGCAGCACAAGCGGGACCCGGCGCTGTATGTAGTCGCCCAAATGGCGATGGAAGGCGCCGTCCCTCTCAGAGTCACAACTCCTCCCTGTCCCAAGAGCCCGCCCGCGCAGCCCCGACGCCCCACGTTCGTACCCTGCCTAGTAGCGTGCCACCAAAGGTATGCCCTTGAGTCTCAAAGCTGGCATAGCGGAACCCTCCCCTCCCCGAGGTGACGCGTATGTATATCAACCAGCTGTCGCGTTTCTATTGCGCGCTCTTGTCAGGTCCTTTATGGGATCGGCCGACGAATGGCGCCCTGCGGTCCGCGTTCGCTGGGAGGAGCACCGACGCTCATGGGAAGCTCTCTGCCAAGCACCTGAGATATAAACGGGATTCTGAGATGCGCCTGCTGTCCATGCCTTTCGGGCGCTGCCGAAATCGATCACTGTTTTGCGCCTCCCGTGTAGCCCACCGCCATCGCTGCCGCTCGGGTCATCCTCAACGTTATTCCCCAACAGGCGATAGCGACTATATGTGCTTTGAACACGAAGATAAGTGGCGCATAGCAGTACTCCGCTTCGCAACCGACCCTGCTAGGCGCATTAAGTGATGCTATCTCATGCGATGGGCTTAGGCATCCCCAGCAGTCGTCTAAAGCCCCTAAAAACAACCAGAGCTTGCGCCCGCGGGGTTTCAGCGCTGCTCTGCGAGTTACAGAGGGACTAATCCCCCCCCCCCCCCCCCCCCCCCCCCTGTCGCTACTTTTTATGCCGCGTTACTATTTAAGCGCGTTACAGCTCCCATTATTTTTGGACGCTGTGTTTCGACGATATAGTGCTGTTCCTTATGGCTGATCACCCCTGGCGCATATTCACCTTGTGCCCGTGCCATGCGATGCACACAGGCGGGGCGAATAGCCAGACCCGGAGTCTCGTCACTGGCAGGCAACATGGGCCGAGTGAATGCGGCGCGGTCTGCCACCAGGTTTGCGCGCACGCTGGTGAACGACCCGGAGGCGTGGCAAGCGATGGTCGAGCGCGAGGTCCTGCCGCTCGCCAGCGCCTCCACCATGGAAAAGTACGCCGAGAAGTCGAGGAACGCGAAGCGTGGCAGGTATCCCGACATCGCGGCAGTCGGCGACAAGGATGACCACAAGCGCTGTGTGCAAGCTGTGCTGGGCGAGTACATGCCCGACGTGGCCAAGGACCTGGACGGAAAGGGCAGTTTGGTGGACGAAAAGTGGTTGAAGCGCAGGGTGCTATCTCGTCTGCTCGGCATAGACATCCCGGACAGCCTGGTCCACACGTACATTACTCGTGTCGGCAACCAGCCGAACAAACCCACACCGTACTGCCAGAAGCTGCTAGCAGCACGTGGTATTTGCCTGCTCCGTAAGGACAAGAAAGCACTGGCGAGCCAGACGAAAGGCACCGAAAGCTGGGGTCAGGCTAACCCAACTGAGCCAGCAGACACGGCTCCTGTTAACTGCGGTATCAAGAGGAAGAAACCAATGGACTTTGACCAGGTGAGGCTCATAGCGATTGCCGTGATGCCTCTGCAGGCGATGCTCGAGTTCCTGCTTCGGTTTTTTCTTGATGTGTTGCTGCTGTGCCATTTGCAGGTGTGCAAGACCTGTGGCGCCCATGAGTGCGTGGACCCACACTGCGACATGGACCAGACAATGAGCTGGGCGCTGCTGAAGCGGGAAGAGGCTGTGAAGGTACTGCCGAGCCGCTGACGCTCTTGCTCACGCCCTGCCAGCAAACGACTCTTCGTCACATTTCCGATTTCTCATCATCCAATGGGTGGCAGGCTGCTGACTGGTTGATGTGCTGTCATTCAGGAGGAAAAGTGCCCTCTCATCAAGCCGGACTCAATTGAGGAGGTTCCTATGGGCCCAATGCTGCAGCACTGGGGCATGACAACGGTGTGGCATGCTGCGTCTGATTCTGTTGTGATTGCATGGGGTTGCCGCTGACGATGCACTGTGTATGGGCTAAGAACGGCTTTTGGGGGCATGAGCCACTGACAAAGCTGATTCCCTTTGCAGGAGAATTCCCCGATGGCGGCGCTCAAGGCGGAAATGAAGCACGAGCTGAAAGCAGAACATAATTCTGAGGACCTCTGGTACCTTCCCAAGCTGGAGCCAAGTGACTCTGCAGAGGCACTGCCGTGGTCTCTTCTGTGCACGGATCTGTCGATGGACGTGCCTACGTCGCTCTTCGATGGCATGTCATGCATGGACCTGCTGGGAGACCACCCTGACTGGCAGAACATTGATTCAGTTTGGGCTGATATCGACGTTTTTGAGTTCCATGATGCACCGCGATGAGCTCCCGCTGGAGACTACGATCCGTAGAAGGAACATGCATAGGCTGCATGTATGTACAGTAGGAAAGCAACCAACGCAATAGACATGGGCAGCGAGGGCTGCCTGCGTGGCTGCGCCATTGGTTCGCTATCAGCGTCTGCTTTTCCCCCAGCTGCACCACTGGTATCGTCATAGACATACACAAGACGGACCTATAGGAATACTACAGCATCTTACCCCATGATCAAGCATGCTTTTTAATATAAGAAATACCGGATATACATAACTTTCATCAATGTGGTGTCGCGATACAGCCTTGTGTATGGGTATTTGTTTTGCCTTCATCAGGCACAAAGTGCATATGTCAGCACCAGAGAATATGCCAGCAGCAACGGAGATATATCTGCCAACCGCATATCTGTCTAAGTAGCACACAAATTAGTGCCAGGAGAATGTGTTTGTGCTCTGAAATTCACATGCTACGGAACACCAGTGATCTTGAGTGGTATGTAAAGCGGTATATAACAAGCAGCAGACTTTATTTTTTGGTGCAAGTTGACTCTTTTTACCAGCATGGGCGGTGTCCACGAGTAGTGTATAAGGATATAGTCGCTAGTCGCTAGTAGTAGTATGAGAGTCGCTATATGGTATTGTAGTCGATAATAGTATCAGACTCGCTACCGTGAATGGTACCATAAATATACTGGCACCCGAACCATACCAATACCAGAACGATGAGCAACGGGCGGTAGTTGCTGCCGGGTACTTCTTTCGGCTTAGCCCATGCTTTGCACCGCCGGTGGTTGAGAGCCAGATCATTCTGCCCTCGACAGAACACAACCCCTTCACCGTCGACCTCAGTCTATGGCGACGCGCCCATGAACCTCCCTGGAGACGATCACTGGTGTGTACAACACGACGCTATCGAAGACGCCTTCCACGATCACTGTGTTCACGATCATGATATCGCAGTACGCCGGGAGGGGGATTACTTGTTCTAGCAGGCAGTGCCTCTCGGCAACAACGTAACCATGGAGGAATTCAAGGACTCACCTCCGTCCGACTCGTGCCATACGCACAGCTCTTCCTCCTGGCGTTGAACGCCGTGACCGGGAACAATGATCCCCGGAGCTTGAAACCCACGCACGCTGCTGGAGTTCAAGACTATGCAATACGGGGTCAAGTACCCATGCGGTGTCCCGGGCCATGGCTGTGGGTAAACGGCTCAACCGCGGAGGTGATGGTGAGTGGAAGTGCTCGGAGCATCTTTCAGTGGGAGCAGCGAGCCGGGCTCAAGCTGCGGGGACTGTGGGCAGGAAGAGAGTAAAAGCAGAGCGCCCGGCGGGCCGGGAGACAGGCACGCGCGAGACATGTGCCCGGCCGGTGCTAGGGTATCGGCCGGTACTAGGGCATCGGGCAGATTCCATTAGTGGGTCGGTTTGAGCGCTCCATGGGCGACATACATACAACGGGGGTTGGCAGTGCGGGATGCGGCGTGGCACAACACGGAGCTGGGACATAAGGGCCCTCTTCGAGACATCATATCATGGGCATGTCGGAGTACACGGGTATGGTCCTCGGCACAATGGGTGAGGTGAGCAAGGGTGCGCCGCACTTTGCGCGGTGTCGCATGCCTGGCGGCGGATCGGGGTGCCCTCTCACCGCGGGGCACTCGCAATGATCGATTACTTACTCGCAAGAGATTTCCGCGGGGTCCTAAGCTTGGTGGCGGCTCGAGAGCGTGTCGCATCCTCATCGGACGGCGCAGATTCGTCCGCCATCTCGTTGCCGAAGCTGCACAGCACGTGCGTGGATCACCCTCGCACACACGTGCACGCGTGGCCCGGACTCTGAACCGTGCACGCATCACTCATTCATCCCGCCTCGTGCGGGATGCGGGCGCCGCTTTTGGGCAGCTTGCTGTGTTGATCTTTCAGTTACCCCCTTCCTATACAGGAATGATAACTTTTTCTTAACTCGTAACGGTACACGGTACGGGTACAGTGGACGGTCAAGATCTCGTCCACCTGTACCCGCGGCGATCTGACGGTCCGTGTAGAACGGGTATCGCTATTGATAATTATCATTCCTAATGATAACTTTAGCGCTCTTCAATCCCGAAGCCGCTCGGGATTGAAGAGCACTGGAGTTATCATTACAGATAATGATAACTTTTCCGTCCCGTACGGTACGTTTTTAACGCCCCTGTGGCCGCCGCCCGCCTGTAGTGGTCGCCTCTGCCACCCGGTCCGACCGCCATTGCGGGCCATCAGCTCTATAATACGAGGAGGTGTCGGGTCTAGGCTGTCAGTGGGGGCGTTCTCGTTTGCATTTGGGGCGTCCTCGCCCGCTTGTTCGCTGGCAGCGTCATCGCCGCCGGCATCTCCGCAGGCTTCGCCGTCGCTGCCGTCCCCGCCTTCATCCGCCTCCAGCTCGTCGTCCTCGTCCCCTACGCCACCGTAATCCCAAAGTTCGTTGCTCATCTTCGGTGTCGTGCGGGCGAGGCGGGAGTCGCTGCGCTTGACTGGGCCGAGGAGGTGTCGGCAAGTGGGTTTGGGTGGAGGATGCGGAGTGCGGGCGATGCCGGGTGCGCTGCCCGGCACGGTCCCCGCGCGAATCCGCTATCCTGTACGGGCGGCAGTGATGACGGAATGATAACTTATCATTCGTACTGTATAGGACCGTGGCCGCGATAATGATAAAGTCACCCGGAAAAGTTATGAAAAATAGTTATGAAAGTCTGTATAGGAAGGGGGTTAGTACGGCTTTTAGCGGTGGATTTGTTACTGGGTTTTTGGTTCCCTGGCCTCCTGCTCGACCTTGGTTTCAGGCTTATGTCTCTCTGTTGCTGGCAACCTTTCATAGTTGCTGTTAGTTCTGTTTCTAGTGCGCATATATACATGTTCAAGCCCTGATGTAAAAAAAGGCATCTTCCGATATCGCCTTCTGCTGCTAGCTAATGTAATTATATATGTAAAAAAAAGCATCTTTGTTACTGGGTTTTTGTAATCACACCAGTACATGTGTACTGGCAGTGGTACCCGAACAATAATGGCAATCACTGGCCTTTAGTTAGTTTTGCAGAATGCTTCGGCAATTTGCTGTTGACTATAACGGAGCGTCGCCTACCCAGGGTTTTCCGTACCTGGATCGCTGCCCAAACGGCCGTCGTAGACAAAGGGTTTCACTGGTGCCAGTCCTATCCCGGGGGCGAAAAACAACAAGCAATGGCAGACTGGAGCGTGCTTAGTAGTATGCTGCACGTCAGTGCCCGCGGCGGGAAGTGGCTACTCTATCCCGTACGTATCCGTTCAACGACCATGCTGCCTCCTATTCAGCGATGAATACAGGGCATACTAGTTGTAAACAATAAACGTACCAGCGACGGCATTGTAACGGTCGTGCACATGATTCCGAGAGGTAATTCGCTCATATTACCGCGCTGTACATTACCGTTAAACGGATATCGCTCTAATTATGGTTCGCGCCGGCCCACTATCAGCGCTATAGCAGGGCCGGCGCTCGATCCCGGGCCAGACGATCCCTGCCCCCAGCAGTCAGTGAGCCCAATAGGCTCTACCCACCCGCTCGAACGCCATAGGCGTTGCATCCCCGCTACCCCTGCCAAACGACTGCGAATACATTTGAAGGCGCCTTCGCCGACTATATCGGGTCGAAGCACCGACTGCTTCACGCCCCAAGTGGCGGCAGGGCACCGGACATCGCGGAGGGAGATTCGCGCGCTGCGTCATACTACTACTGACGCCCTACGCACTCAGTCCTGGCCAGGCTACCGCGGCACGCAGGCTCCACTCACATCGACTAATGTGACCAAGCCTTCCCGAGGCCGGCATCAAGGCGACAGGATACCGGTCTATACGGCGAGCGTCGCGGAACTGAGTGCGGGTTGTCGAGGCCGAGGGCGCCTCGCGGACAGCCCGACTAACTGGTCCCGCACGCCCACGGGCTACATCCCGCTGGGACCGGAGCAGGGCTGGCTCGACTGCTTCCCAATTCACACACCCGCGGTAGGGTGGCTTTGGAGCATCCGGTGGCCGAGACTTGGCGCCTGTCACCATGGAGAGCGAGAGCATCGAGATGCGGAACAGGTATGACTTCGACGTGGAGGGCTATTTGCCTTGTATGCCTGCCGGCGGTGGCTTCCGAGCGACACACAGTTTCGGGTGATATTCGAATTTATTTCGGAATTTGGATACTTTGGCATCATCGCTTACAAACGCCCGAATCCATCAACAGCATGCTGACCACACGCGCGCTCGGCGCACAGGCTGCTGGACGCCTCCCGGGTCGCCGACTCCTCAGGCGCGGCGATGTCGCAGCTTCAGCACGCTACCAGCGGCGCCTCCGAGGCGTTCAGTGGCGCCGGCAGCCCCCCTCGGGTGGGCAGCGCGGAGTACGCGTCGCCGCGCTACTTGCGCCGCGTGGAGTGCACGCCCTCGGGGCACGAGATGAGCATCGACTTCGATGCAGAATGGGAGTCGGATGTCTGCGCAGTGTGCCTGACCACCGTGGAGAGCCTGGTGCGGCGCCCGTCGCCTCCCGTCGTCAAGCCTATCACAAGCAGCCAAGCGCTGGGCGACAGAACTCGGTCCATTTTTAACTGCGGAAAATAAAACGGTGTCTTGGCGGCAGATAAGCCTATTCCCAACAGGAACATTACGGGATAATTCGCTATTATCGTACAATGCTGCTGCAGATGGTATTCAATTACCAATGCGCTTGATGTGTCTTTGCTCACACATGCTTATGCTAAAAGGTAGGATGACAAGAGGGGGGACACCTGGAGGTGCCTGTCCATCCATCCATCCATCCATCCGCTGAACCAACAATGTTGTCTCCCGTCGTCCCTGTAGGAGGAGGCTGGCCGGCTGCCGTGTACCTGCACTGCCATCTACCACAGGGACTGCGTTGCTCGCTGGCTGCTGCGCAACAACAGCTGCCCGCTGTGCCGCGAGACTGCCAAGCTGCCGCGCCACTTGTTCCCCGCGTGCGATTGGCCGCACGTAGCGGCGGCCGGGCTATGGGACGTTGGCGGCAGCAGGGCGGACCTCGAGCTTGCTCACAGCACCCCCATTAAGTCTGCGAAGGGCTCCGCTCAGTACAGCTCCGGTGTGCGGTTGGAGAACAACGCGAGCCATGTGCGGGCTGCCTCCATATATGCATGCCCTGTGCTTCCTCCAACTCGCCCGACATGCCCCCCCACCCTCCCCCCCTCCCCCCCCCCCCCCCCCCCTGAGCGCCCGTAATTTTCATGTTGGCGCAGACGGTGTTGAGTATGGATCTGGACGAGGTGGCAGTGATGTTTCACTGCGATCCGCCGTTTGAGGAGGCGGGCGCCATGCACCTGCCCAGCAACATAGGCTTCCGGGACACCAACGCGGACATGGCGGAGATATGGATGCGCCTACAGGGTGCGCTTGCTGACACCCTCATGGCGCGCATCTCTGCGCACTCAAGGCTGCCGCGTCATGCGACGCACCGACTGAGCCTTCCCTCCTGCCGTTCTCCCTTCCATTGTGCAGATATGGGCGCACAGCCGGCAGTGATCGCGCTGTCCGCTCCGCCGAGCACCAACAGCGGCGCTTCCTCCCTCTACCGGGGCCTTGTCGCGCTGAAGGGCGCCTGGATCCTCTCGCAGGCGCCGTCCTTCATGACCACGTACCACTCCGACTGCCTGCAGGTGCCCCCCCCCCTCATCCCTTCTGCCACAACACACACACCCCACCCCATCCCCGGGCATGGCAGAAGGATGGCCTTTAAACTTGCAATTGAACAGATGTGTTGACGGCCCGACCAGATTGGCGGGTCTGATTACCCAGACTGCAAGCGCATACAAAGTCATCTTGCCGCAACCATGTTCATTGCCTGCGTGAGTGACTATTCAGCATGGGCACAAAGCCCATGCAGCTGTCAACAGCACCCTTATACTGAGGGCCACCCAGACACATACTGGAAGTCCTACAGTATTATGTGCATGATTGTTCTATAATTTGCTATGTATTCAAGAGCAGTTTGCCTATTGATGTCTAAAGTAGCCTAGAGTAATGTAAATGCGCCCCAGGATTCATCAGCTTCAGCCTGAAGAGTGTTACCACGACTTGATATTTAAATGGATTATTTTCTCCATCCGTCTGGAATCCGTCGCTTATCATTTCCAGTAGCCTTTCTCTTCTTTCTGCTCCGAACATTGATTTTCACATATTCGTTATACCGACACTGCCCCGCAGTGACCAAGATGCATCTGCCTTTCTTTGTTTGTTTCTTGTAGTGGTGTATCTCGTATACACGTAGAGTACCCACGCAATGATAATGTTGACGCCCCTCTAGCGTACTGTGTTACAGGTAAACCAAAGAACTGTACATCCCCCAACAAACTTATCTATTGTCGGCAGATTACACTCTGTCCTCTAGTATAGCGTCTCTGTGGGGTATTTGTCCGTGGCTATACACTGTGTGAGGTGGTGCCATTAGCAACGCCTCCAACGCAGTAATCGCTGACACGCCCCTGGACGCCCTCCCATCTTTGCAGTCGCAAGAGTACACAGCCGCCACCGGAGTGGTCTGGCGGGTACTGGACGCCGATCCGCCGTCCCCACAGCCGCCGCCCTACATCGTGCATCGCGCCTTTCTTCTCTTTGTCGGCGCTCAGCAGGTGTGCCCGCCCGCCCAGCAAGACCAGCACGCCTGACGACACAGTGCCTAGGCATTCCACCTTCTCACAACTCCCAATATTCGCTCAGACAGATTCTGTTTGATATGGGGCATCGACCCTGCCCCAATTAATTACCGTGCAAACATAAACGGCAGTCCGCAGAAACGTAAAGTTTTGGAGAACCCCCCCCCCCCCCCACCCTAACCGGCAGATGAAAAAACTATTAAACCGGTGAGGTAATTCAGAATATACCCCGAATACCACACGGAATTTCCGGCGCAACGATGCAAAACAAACACTTCTCAGTTTCGGGCGTGAAAACTGACACTCATTGGTCTACGGTATATAACAAGGAAGTGCAGACTGCTTGTCCCATGCTCCGAAACCATTCGCTACGCAAAGAAAACAACCACTGCCTTGGTCCGAGTTGCTGGCCTAAGTACCATTCGAATTGGATAAAAAGGTCTGACACGCGGTCAATGACTGTTTGGAGGTAGATATCTATAGTTTTGGTCGCAGGGCTCTGCATTACCATTATTTGCTACACTATCTGCCGGCTCCCGTGAGTGCTGACCCATCGGATTCGCTCCTTGCAGGCGCTGCTTAGTTTTGGGCGCTGGATGCGCTGCCTGTCAGGCAGCCGCACCTTCATCTACCTCATCCTCATCGTGCTCATCCTGCTCACCATCGTGCTGGGCATCCACCAGGTGTGCATGGAGGTGTCGGGCGGCATGAAGTGCACCTGGGCCTACCAAGACACGCTCATGCGCCGCGCAATATTCTACTCCTCCTACCGCTGAGGGGCGCGACCCCCCCCCCCCCCCCCTTTGCTCATCGCCAGCCGGCGCGCCCACATCGCTTCGAAACACCTCGCCCAGTCTCTCTCCCTATGTTTCCTTGCCGCCCAGGCTGCAGCCTCTGCTAGGTAAGCAGGGGCTGCAGCGTGGCGGCCAAGTTGCAATCTTTAAATTCTTTCTATTGATGGCAGCGCTTTGGCTGATGGTGACAGGATGGCAGCACCCCAGCACCCCTGTCTGTGCCAGTACACGCAGCCCTCACTCCCGAAACACAGAATTCCCCCCTGCGTTATTCACCGGAAAAAAATAGGCGGTTCAGCCGCCGCCGCTGTGCCCATGCCTTCAGAGGAGAAGACCGGTGTCTTGGCCTCCATGTGCATGGGGGATGTGGAGGGGGCAGTGTCTCCTGGCTGGGCGAGCTGACGGACCCATTGGTGGCTGGGCTCCTTTTGGATTGTTTTGATTGTTTTTGGACTATTGTATTTCCAGGCGATTCCCGTGTTTCCGTAGTGTCGTCGCACCAAGCACAGCGAATCATCAGTATATATTAGTTTGTTTTGTATGTATCCATGTTTGCCAAAAACTGCAGTTTGTGCAACACCGCGGAGAGTGCATTAATTTCACCGCTTCGCAGGTTCGGGCAACGCCACGGCTGCGGATCGCTGCATGATTGCTTCGCTGAGCTAGCTAGCGGGAGACTGCCGATTACACTGCCCGACTTGGCACTCCCGGCCTCATGGGACTGGAGTGGCGACCCCTCCGCGGGGCTTTGACTTTGTCGCAATCGCTCCCCGTGCGCATCCCCGGCGAGCGTCCGGAAGCGCCGCCGCTCACGCAACCTCGTCCTCTGCATCTTCCCCCTCCTCCACGTTGAACCGCGGCAGGTGGTCGCTCTCCGTGTGCAGCGCTCCCCAGTCCTTGTTCTTGAGAGCCTGCCCCAAGGCGCAAGGGGGGGGGGGGGGGGGGGGAGGACATGGGGGTACAGCGACACCCCAAGTGAGACCCACAACAGCAGCAGCGCCAGGCGGATAATACGCCTTGCCATCCGCCTCAAATTGGGGCTTGCATGCAGCCAAAAAGAACCTTCGCTATAGTCCACCAAGTGGTTTGTCTACATTTGACCTCCGACAGACAGAGCCGACTTTTGTCCGCCGTGCCCGTATCGCCAGCACCCGCACTCGCAGAGCCATGCGTCCGTAGACATATGCACACTTGATATAAACGTGCTATATCCGCCCAGCTAAAGCCGTCGCCAATCCGCATGCGGCAGACACCGGAGCGGCGGCGGGCACAGGCAGCCGCGCGCACCAGCGGCCGGGGCTCCTGAAACGCTTTGCGCATACACTGTACATACACTATCGGCACACGTTACTGCGCACACTTGCAGCGGAGGGGCCAAAGTCAGGCTCGGTGTGTAGAACTACGTCTGCGGGCATATCCGGGTCAGCCGGGCGTGCAGCAGGAGCGCTCTCCACCAGACTGCCGCGCCCGGATCATTCACAGTGCCCCCCATCTAGTTTGTGGCAGGCGGCCAATAAGTACGGCTACGGCGAGCCAGCCAGCCGACTATGTTTCCGGCCATGGGGTGGCTCCGTGCTGATGGGGCGCGTGGCGCTCCTCCGGAGCAGAGTAAAGGAGCGGCTGCGTAAACTCGAAACCCGGGGACCCTTTAGCGGGTTGCACACACACGCCACGCACGCGCCGGAGCCCCGAGGCGGGCGGGTGGCGCTCGCGTGTGAGTGCCTCAAATCTTAAAGGCGGCCCGCGAGGCCAAACCGTTATGCGTTGTTGTACCATTTGCGGATGAGCATTCTGGAATTTTCCATCGTTTCAATGGGTGCCTCTTTTTCGTCTCGTACGCGGGACGCCCCGGTATCGATTTCTGGCCGAAATATTCTCGGCGATATCGTCCCGGCGTGTCCTGGGTTTACCCGGTTGATGCATTAGCCCTTCGGGGTTCGAATGAGGCAACGGTCTACGGGCTATGCCAGACGTACGACCAGGGGCTACCCCTGCTACGACTGCAGTTGGCACACGAGGTCAAGTGCCGGGGCGGCTTCGGCCGATGTCCCGGGGCGAAATTTGCTTAAGTAGCTACTTTTTACCTCTTTTTCGCAAAAAAAAGTCAACTATTCGCAGACCCAAATGTGTGTGTACTGTGGTGTTGTTTCCACCCCCGGGACAGGCCTGGCAGCAGTGGCAGCAGCGCGCCCGCGGCAGCATCCCGACGACGACCATTTCGGCAGCAATCCCGAGAGTGCACGCCCTCGCTCGGCTCACCTGGCTGTGGTGGGCGCGGATGGCCTGCAGCATCTGGAGCCGCCCCCGGGGCGGCGAGAGGCCGTGCAGCGCAAAGTAGCGCCGCAGCGCCGGCTCGCCCAGCTCCTCCATCTCCCCGCTGGCGATGAGGAACTCCCAGCCCAGGCCGTCCGTGCCGCCGCCCTCCGCGCCGCCTCCCACCTCGCCGGCGCGCTCGCGCCGCGACCGCTTCCTGGGGCGGCGCCACCACCGCCAGGCAGCGCGGCAGGTCGGAAGCGCCCGAGCGACAGACCGGGCCTCGCCGGGTCGGCAAAGCGGTGGAAGGCCCCGGTAGCAACGATACCCATACTGCACCCTCTGAACAAACAATTCGTCCGCACGGCACGGCACTCCCGAAAAAAGGTAAGGGAAGCGCCCCATGCGTCCATGACTAATATAAAGGGATGGCCGGAGCGCACGGCTGTGTCCCTGTACGTTGGCGACTGCCCGCGTCACCTGACCTGCTCCACGTGGTAAATAATGAGGCTTGTTTTAACCATCAAGGGGTCCATCAGTACATACCACACCGCCGGCTTTGCGTAGCCCAACAGCCCAACCGCGAGCAATCTGCTGCGCGGCATGGGGGTGCCGGCAGAGAGTCTCGAGTTTCGAGACGGCTCTGGGGTTGGTTCTGTTGCAGTACCTCGGTGGACAAGGACAAGGCGCACGCTGTGCTCGTCATCGAAGTGCTCTTGGGAATAAAAGCAGGCGCCCGAGGACTGTCCGTGATCCTGAAATATTAACACGCACATATGTACGGGCGCTGGCGCACCTAGATTAACCCGTATGATAAGTAGCCTCGAAATAGCCTTAGATGCAACCTATAAGAACAACCGCTATAGCTTTGTCTACAATATTTGACTCCCGCCAGGCAGGCAGATTCCAGGCAGATTCTTATTCGCAATGCTCTTATTACTGCGCTGGTACCCGTACATATGTATGTACATGTGTGTGTGTGTGTGTGTGTGTGTGATGGGGTTTCAGACACATACACGCCACCCTTCAACAAACTCATCGCAGGACACACTGGGGGAGGGCGGCTATAGGGGGCGTCGAGACCGCCGCACCTGCCGCCGCTGTGGTGCTCCATGGTGGAGGGCTTGTCCCACGTGCTGAAGGCCTCCCACCAGGAGTCGCGGTACTGCGCAGACGACCCGGCGATGCGTGTTATTGCGCACTCGCACGCGCCCCCTTGGGGCACAGTGGGTGCCGCGTAGAGCACTCAGGTGGCGAGGCACCTGCAGGGAGAGGGGAGAGGGGGGGAGAGTGGGGGGCACCTTGTTGGCCTCCTTCTGATCGTCTGTGAAGCGGTGACTTGCGAGCAGCTCGGGCACGCTGACTTTGTGGCAGCGGCTGCAGGCAACGATGGAGCGGTGGCACTCCTCCAGGCAGGGATCCTACGCAACAGGCACAGGCCGCACAGGACAACACAGGCTGGGATATCAGTAAGGCGCTTGCAAATCGTATCGTACCAACCCAATGAATTGGCAGTGTCGAGTCTGGACTTCGTGCAGTGTTGTGGTGTTTGGGTGCCGGCTTATATGGGACCTCAACACAAAGCCTGAAAGTGGGCTTGCAAGCAACCCAAAAGAAGATCTGCTATAGTTCCGCGGTAGTTTCGTCGTAGTCATTTGGCCTCTGGTAGGCAGGGCAGGTTCTCATTTGCAGTGTCCTTATTGCCGCGTCGGCCCCTGTACTTCGATGAATGTCACACTTTCCCTGTCTTGTGCTAGGGCGGGAGGGGGTGATGACAATCATATATAGCCAACTCAAAGCGTGGTGAGGGCAGGCGACGATATCCAGGTGCAGGCAACTGTTCAGCCGTTTGGTGGTTGGAGAAAGGGCAAGGGATGTGGCGGGAGAGGGAGAAGGAGAGCAGCAGCATAGGGGCACCTCGAAGTGCACCAGGCCGGACTGCGCCATGGCCCTTGCCGCCTTCCAAGACGCCTCTGCGTCGGCCGCCGCGTGCGGTGGGATGAGCTCCTTGTCAAAGTAGTGGTAGTGGGCGCCCTGGGCCTCGGCGCGGAAGAGGCCGTACACGTCCACGCTGCGGCAGACCTGCACAGTAGTTCCAGCGACAGCACGCAGGCGGTCACTCAACCGGCCGGCAGCCACATGCGATTCCCTCTCAGCTCAGTCACCACAAGACACTGTGCGGAGTGAAGAAAAAAGGTGCCGCATCAATCCTGACATTTGCATCAATCATGATATTCCGCATCAAGGTTGACGGGCTGGAGATCTAGTATCATGACCTCCGAGTCGCTTAAGGTAAAGTATCACGATCTCTGGGCGGCTAAACATCACAATCATGATGCGATCTTGATCTGTCTGGTGCATCTGATCTGGATCTATGGTCGATACTTGTTCAGGAAGTGAGTGGCCGGCTGAAGGGCGGCCGGCCGTGGTGTGTGTGTGTGTGGCCTTCATCGTGCAACTGCATGCAGGTTTCATGGTGCACTTCGCGTAAATCATTATGTATTTCATGCGGTGTTCACGGGGCGCTGAATGACGCCTTCTTGGCGCCTCGGCGCCTGGATTGTTCATGGTGTCAGCTTGTGAATTACTGCAGCACACACGGGCCCACGCAATGCATCACCTGCAGCGCAAACATGACGCCGAGCAGCTGCATCCCCGGTTGTGTGCCGGTCGCAGAGGCCGCCTGCCGCAGGAAGATAGGCGTAAAGAAGTTGAACTCGGACTGAGGGAAGCGCAGCTTGAATTTGAGCAGACGTGCCAGGTCCTGCGGGTGCGGGTGGCCATGCCACAGGGCACATGGTTAATAACGCAGCTCGAGACCGCATCCCATTGGCTCGATGTGGAGCCAGGCTGAGGGGTCGGGGGCAGCCAGCACCTCGTGTGAACGCTCATAGAACACCACCGTCTCGTTGCTCTCCTGAAACCCAGCCCTGCAGCGAGTCGGGGGCGGCCCGGCAGGCTGCAGCCGTCAGGCAAGACGCCCCCCACACGAGAGCGGGGCAGCACCGAGTCAGCTCGCGAGGCTCTGAGGACTCACGCTGTCGGCGCCTGCAGCCGGAACGTCGTGAAGCTCCCGACGTCTTGTTCGTATGCTCTGACCTGTGCGCGCAGGACCATGCATGTGTATGTGTCAGAATGGCTGCGGAGGTCGCGGCGCCTCGCATGATGAGCATTCTCATAAACATGCCCGCCGAGAATGGATGCGGCAACCCATTGACCACAAGCTGGAGCAGCAATCGTGCTGCACACAGTCGTGGCGTTGAAGGGAAACATAACGTTCGCTTGCAGTACTGCTAGTACACTCATGACAATTGTCAAAGGCACGCATCGAATAAAACGGAATAAATAAGTATAACTAAGCGGAATAGATGAATGAAGTCATCACTGGTATTCAAGAGCGGGGGCTGGGGGAATCACCGGAGACCGGTTGAAGCGAATCACGGCTTGGTGCTGGTCGATCTCTTGGCCATGCTTGGAATTGAGCAGGGAGCCGCTGGGACCCACCTGCGACGTGACAGTATCACCCGCAACAGCGTTAAGCATCCCGTGCCACTGCCAGCTTCTGCCCATCGAATCATTTTGTCACGCAACTAGCCGGATGCGACAAACGTTCATGACTGGGAAGCACGTGGCTGACTGTGGAAGGTGCCCCACGGAGAAGCGTACCACGGCACACGTGTCGTAGACACGCCCCCGGATGTGGTCATGTGTTGGGAGGAGCTCCTTCAGCTGGCCGTACAGCGCGACAGTGAGATCCAGCACGACTGCAGGGCCGGATGCGGCCTTCACCGTGATGGGCACCGTCGACTGGCGCTGGTCCATGCGCAGGAAGTTCATGTACTTGTCCAACAAGGTCTGCGGAACATCCAGTGAGGGCAGCCCGGGATAACATCAACGCTGAGCTCCAATTTGGCCACCAAACCAGGAGGAGACACAACCGCAAATCGGCACGCATGTATACGGCAACCGACAGCACTGCGCTTCAACCACAGATGAAAGGCGCAGAAAGGTCTGAAGGGGCGGCAAAGTCCCCTTCAGTTCAGGATGTGAGCTTGCATGGCACATTTCCACAAGCGCAATCACTATATAAAGCCGAGACTTATCCGACTCGACGCATGTGCAGAGGCGCTACATCATGCACACCATGATGTAAACACGCAGACGCCAAGCATGTATACTCTGTGAACCAATCATGTAATAAGTACATTACCCCATGGCGAATAGAGCAGCTGAGCGATGCTTGTCGGCGGTTGCTATAGAAAAGGTTACAAAGCTCTGGTTGAATCATGGTCGAGGATACGTCCATGATGGCCGCCCCTGCGATACGAGTATCTTTCGTCTTCACCAATGACTAGTATGGAGGAAGGGTGCATGCGAACGCGCTCGGTCAAAGACGGCGCGGGGGGGGGGGGGGGGGGGGGGCTTACCGTGGTGAAGATGATCGACTCGTTGAAGGCCGATAGCGGGGGAAGGCCGGGCACTGAGCGCATTAACTCGCAGGCCTTGCCGGTGTAGAGGGCGGCGCAAACGCAGCTGCCGGTCTTGCCACCCTGCACGCATGCGCCCAATCCGCACAAGCATGGCGTGGATAAGTCGGCCTAGTAACCGGCGCTAGAAAATCCGCCCATAACCCGATTCCGCGCGAGCAGCAGCCCTGCAGAAACCGGCTTCTTGCCACCCTCTTGCGTATCTGTAATTCTGATGACTACGGAATCAGGTTTGCGGAGACAAAAGCATGGAGTCGGTATTTCCATGCATCATTTCTTGAGTATTTTGACGAAATAGTTTTCGGTCTTTTCAGTCTTCGCCCCGTGAAAGGGAGGGGGGGGGCTCTAAACAGTGAGACATAGGGGACCTTGCAGCAGTCCCTGAACTTGCGGCAACAACAATTGACGGCGACTGAGGCGGAATTTGTGTCGAGCGGTCAATCAAAGCTGCATGTGCGCGATGTGTCGCGCAGAGAGGAGAAGCGCGCGCCGGGGGGGGGGGGGGGGGGGGGGGGGGTTGCCTTGCGCCCGCGTCCGCTGCACTGCACCCGCCGCGACGCCGACGAGCTCTGGCGGCTCTCCCCCCGGTAATGCGCATGCGCTCGTGGCTGCGGCTGCCACTCAGCGCCTCCTTGGGTCTCGCTCCCGTCAGCCTCCCCGCCGCGCGGGAGAGCGCCGTCACCCTCCTCTTCCCCCTCCCCCTTCTCTCCAGCCTGCTCCTCCCCCTCCTCCTGCTGGCCCTCCTCTGCTTCCTGGGCTTCGCCCTCTTCGGCGTCCTCTTTGCTGGCGGCATTGCCCTCCTCCTCCTCCCCCTCTTCTCCCTCCTCCTCCTGCTCCTCCCCCTCCTGCCAACGCAGCCATTGTGCCGCACATCAGCAAGACCGCAAAGTCCCACCCAGCACCCTGGAACCCACGTCCTCCGACCCCTAAAAGTCAACATAGACACTACATTAAGCTGCTACAGTCTTGAATCAGTCCTAAGAGGTAGCAGAGAGTATAGCCACCCAGGCTGCGGCCCCGCCATGCAACTGAACATTGCCCTCATGCGTAGCACAACAGCCAGTCTTGGCGGCCAATGCACAACAATGCCACAGTAGTTGACAAATGCACAAAGGAAATCCGTCGCAATCTCCGATGCAGGGACGGCCGACTCGGCTCATTTGTGTCTGTCGTTCTCGCTAGGGGCCGGCAATAAATCATATAGTACGAATGGGAATGGCGAGCCACAATCGCACAGCGGCTTGAAACAAGGCAACCTCTTTTTCTGGAATAAACAGGATGCCTGGTGGCGGGATATATCACACCATTTAACCTTTACAGCACAAAACCGTTAGCACTTGGGGCCGTACTACACCAGGATCGATTTAAAACAGTGAGATCCATCCCGCAACTTAATAAGGCTCTTAGGCATTGTCAAATTAGCATCGGAGGCTTTTGGCAAGATTGGCACCGGACCCCCTCCGATTCCGGTTCAAGTAGTAATAGTACGTTATGCAGTACATCTGGCGATGAGACCCGGGGACCGCCGATCCCCGCAAGAAGGATCTGAAAACAGCAGCGCCGAGGAATTCACCGGGGGTGGAGCCCTACCTGATGCCGTGCTGCTTTTTGGTTCTGATTTACTTCGTTGGGTTGCAGTACTTGCGTCAGTATATCGGGTATCGGCCGGGAAAGACGTGGATTTAGAATAAACCTATTGTCCTTCATTTAAACTATTTGAACTATGCCTTTTACTTCTGATCTGACATTCCATTCAGAAAGGATGCACTAGCGGACAAATGATGCTCAGTTTGCTATTGGCCTGTAATTAGTTCTGGGTGTCTCGGCGGGGTCGTCCTCACCTCCCCGCCCCCCTCCAGGGTGTCCTCCTGCACGCCGCCCTCCTCCTCGCCCTCATCCAGCGCCTCCCCCTCCTCCGCCCCCTCCCCTGCCACGTCACCCTCCGCGCCCGCAGCCCGCCCTCCGCCGCGCCCCCCTGCGCCCGCGGCCGCCACTCCCGCCGCCTGCACCTGCTGCTGGCGCTTCAGGATCTGGCCCAGCACGTCCGCCTCCGCCCTCCCAGCCTGCACACCGGCAATGCAGCGGCACAGCCACAAGGCGGGGACAGCGCTCAACGCAGCTGGGGACATTTACGGGGTATACACTGGGCCTCCAGGAACACGCTAGACGGACATTGCGCGAGGACTGTGCGGGGTGGAGCAGCACATCTTGGAGCAGCCTGCTCAACAAACACCGTAGCAGCTGCGGTATAGTACCAGTACTGTGAATATGACAGATAATGATGTACAAAATATCGGCATCCCAATTCGGGGGAAGTGGGGCAACTGGGCGAGATCACACGCGCATACTATGGAAGGTTGTTCTCAATGTTTCATAATCAAAGTCACGGGGCCCAGCACTGGAGCTGATTCCTGGCCGCCAATCATGTTACTTGCGATTAACAATGAAAAGGGGAATGGGAGGCGGGGGGGAGGTCTGAGCTACGACAACATACTCCGTCATCTCCTTGGACGATACTCAAACACTCGGTGCGCTTTGTTGTGCCTGCAGCGCTGTCCCCATACCAAGGTCCTACACGCCGCAGCCCTGCCCTGCCCTGCCTGGGTGCCTGCCGGGGTACTCGCCTGGGCTGCGCTCTCGGCCTTCCTCGCCTTGGCTTCCGGTGTGGGCGGCGAGCCTGTACGCAAGATGGTGTCCTCCACTCCACCCAGAGCACCCCCCTCCTCCTCCCCTTCCTCCTGAACGCCCCCAGCCGCGCCATCATCACCATCAAGCGCCGCGCGTGCAGCTTCTCGGCCAGCCCCCTGGCCGTCTCCGTGTCTCCCTACCACCATGGCGCCAATGGCGCCCTCCTCGCCCTCCTCCTCTTTGTCCTCCTCGCCCACCTCCTCCTCCTCCCCCTCCTCCTCCTCCTCCCCCTCCTGGTCTCGGTCTTTTTTCTCGGCATCCTCCTCACCCTCCTCACCCTCTGGCTGTTTGTCGGGATCATCGCCCTGGTCCACCTCACCCCCCGCAGCGACCACACCCCCCTCCCCCCCCTCTTCCCTATCCACACCGTCCTCCGCACCTCCCTCGTCAATGTCCTCCCCAGCCCCTTCCTCGTCTTGGTCGCTGCCTTGGCCCCCCTCGGCCTCCCCATTGTCCTCCACCACGCCCATGCCAGCTTCATCCTCACCCCCCTCTGGGTCATCGTCCTGGCCCTCCTTGTCCGCCTCCTCATCTCCGCCTTCCCCCTCGCCTTCCTCGTTACCGCCGTTGCCTGTCTCTTCATCGGCGCCAGCAGCATCGACCACATCCCCCTCCTCGGGATCAGCCATGGCATTCTTATCCGCTTCCTCTTCATCCGGATCGCCGTCTTCGACCTCTTCCCCCTCCTCATCCTCCTCCCGCGCCTCACCACCTGCATCAGACTCGTCCAAGCTCACTCCCTCGTCCTCCTCCAGGCCAGCTGTTGTATCCTCACGCTCCTCCCCACCGTCGTCCCGCCCTGTGTCCACTGCACCGTCCCCTGCTCCCTTCTCCATCTCGCCTGCAGCCACCTCCCCGCCTTCCCCTTCCTCTCCATCCTCCGCCATTCTTGCCACAGCCGCGGCCTTGTCCTCGACATCCGCATCGCCCCACTCCGCCTCCTCCGCCTCTCCATCCTCCTCCCCAAGTCGAGTGCTCCCAAACCCCGCAGTGTGTGCCGAATGCGTCCGTCCCTTCACGGCATCGCCACTGCGTGGGCCCGCCAATTGTGTGCTGCTGGTCTGACCTGCCGGCTGCGACCGTCCTGGCGCACCCGCGCCGCCTCCTGAACAGTACAGTACCGGTGTCAACGGATGAGGGCGAGCTCGACACCTCGCAAGAACATATACAATACGCTGCGCTCCCGCACGCCCTTGGTCCGTAGCTGCGCGAAGCCCAAGGGCCAGGGCTAGGTGACATCGGGTCGCGGGGCGACGCGAAACAGCGCACGTGTCACGAAGGCAGCCAAGGGGCAGAGGCAGCGCGAGCAGCGCGCGCACCGTGCCGGTGGCGGAAGCTGCTGAGGGACAGGCCGACCAAAAGGGCAACGATGACCAGGGTCGGCCAGTGCACACGGGCGCGGGCAGGCGTGCGTCCTAGGTACGTGCCCGCCGCTGGACCTGGCCCCGGCACGGCGCGCCGGACACTCCGACGGGAGTGCATTCTGGCGGGCCGCCCGGCGCGCCCGGTTGGTCGACCGCGGGCCAACGGCTCGCCTGCCTCAGCCCCGCGGCGCCCCTGGTGGGGGGGGGGGGGGGGGGGAGTGCTGGACCAGCGCCCGGTGTCGCACACGCCTCGCGCCTGGGGGGGTGCTTCAGGGCCAAAGACAGACGATTTTCGGCAAGGGGGGGGGGGGGGGGGGGGGGATTAATCCAGCATGTGCGCTCCTCGACGCGGCGGGGCAGCGCGGGGCCGTCCGCCGGGCCGACGTTCGATGCCCTGCCCCGCGAGCGTCGAGGAGGTCGATGGGGTTGTTTAAAGATGTTCTCTTTGGTTGCAGGGAGAGCGTCAAGATAGTGCACGGAAAGTACTGGGGAAGGAAAAAGCCTTCATTTACGAACCCTCTTAGCGCCGGGCCGCGGGGGTTCGTTAAAGATCCGTCGCAAACATTGAGGGTTTGGTTTTAATCGTTGTTAAGTATTATTAACAGAGGTTAGAAAACGACAACCGAGTGATGCCCCAATCCTATGGCGGTGCCAGCCCTGCTCTAGTCGGCCGTGTGCAATCGGCGCCACGATGCTCCGGAAATTTCCGGATTTTTCCTGCGCCGATTCGTACATCGGCCGCCGGTATCCCCGGCACCGGAGGGTTGGTGGCAGCAGCTCTAGACCCTTCGACAGCACTGGCTATTTCGGCAGGACACGGACTCGGCACAGCCCATCCCTTTTGCTGTTGCACGGAGCGTCGCCTACCCAGGCCAGGCAGGGCTTTCCGTAACTGGATTGCTGCCTAAACGGCCGTCGTACCCGTAGAGACGCTGCAAGGGTTTCACTGGTGCCAGTCCTGTCCCGGGGGCGGGAAAAAACTACCAGGGGTAACCCTGATACTACCCGTACCTGTACCCGGGTTGCGCCGAAGGGACTGTAGTTCAGGGTACCTGTACTTCAGCCGGAAGTCATATCCCAACTTCAGCGCTGAATTCAGTTCAGCCTGAAGAGGGGCGCTTCCCGGAAATTTTCTCACTGTTTATATGGGGTTTCCCAACACTTAAACTGCCATCCTAGTTCGAAAGACGAACCCCCCTCCCCCCCCACTCTCTTTTCTCCCCAGAATATCTCCTCCACCACGTAAAACAACAGATTTTAGACATCAGAGTGCGAGTCAGGTTGCCAGAAGCGAGTGTCTTGTCTTACAAGCAAGCCCCTCGCCACACCAAACAAGATGGGTGGGACGGGTGGGTGCGTGAAGCGCGACGGCAAAAGGGATGAGCGCTATGGTCTAGACAATTGGCTAAGGAGTAGGTGCAGGTAGGCATGGAAACATGTCAGGAGTTGGTGCGGTCGCGAGTCCGCTGCTCAATGTCCCGTCCTGGAAAATTCTAGACAGGGCCGATGACTGGCTACTGTGCTATAATCTCCAGGCGGTAGTCATTTGACCGCGGTCCGTCGTTTGACTAAAATCAGTTAAGTACTTAACACCGATAAGACAGAGTGCGAGTCACGTTGTAAGGAATATACCGGAAGGCCACTGTGACCGGTGAAAACCAGTTACTGTGAAAAATCAGCAGCGGAAAGCTGCGGTGTCAGGGAGCCGAAGAAGTAGCGGGCCCCAGCGGAGTCAAGGAAGCCTGGCACGATGTAATTGAGCACCACGCCGCTGCCCACTGCCCAGCCGCCAAGCCAGCAAACCGTAGGCACGAGGACGCATGTGGCCGAGGCCGCGGACGCCCCGCCACTACGAAGGATGTGCGACGACCAGCAGAATCCAGCAGGCGGGGCAGCGTCAACTGCTATGGCAGCGGCAGTAATCCATTCGGAAGCAGTAGCCGCGGTTCACGTGCCGGGACTATCGTCAGAGAGTTGCCAAAAACGAGTAGCACCGGGCAGCACGTGATTGCGGCAGGTGACGAAGAATTCCAAAAGCTCCGCAATTTCGGGGTGCGCCTCACGGGAAGTTTGCAGCACCGGACGAGGCGCACCTGAAAGCTTATTGCCCTTAAGTATTCGACGGTACAGCGTAATGTTGCGGGAATCAACCGCCAAATCGTGCACGCCGCACCCAGCACAAGTACCCGCTCGGTGACAAAAAAGGAAATTGGCCGCGGTAACGAGCCGGGCACGAAATTTGGGCAGGTCGCACGCGGCGGACCGGTCAGAAACCAGCCGCTGCGCTCGCCGAACACATGCGAGGGCGCGACGTCCGCATGCAAAGGCACCCGGTAATTTCGGGTGTTCAACACTTGTTGAGCAAGCTCCCAACCGCGCATCGCCTAGTTGATGAAAGGCCCAAGCGCCGGCGGCTCTTTGAAGTTATCGGTGAAGAGGGCATTGATCGCTGAAAGGTAGGGTCCAAAGGCATCGGCCTTGTTGCGGCCACGTGCCGCAACCCAGGAGATGTACCGAACGATGAGCGGCGGATCCGCCGCGTCCGGTAGCCTCCCATTTTGCGCGCACAACTCGCAGAACAGGCTGAACTCAGACCTGTAAGACTGTACGGCACGCTCCGCGCGCGAAGACATCAAGAAATCCGCGGCACGGCGGCCAACCTCGTCGTCGCCGAGTAACTACAGTAGCCCATGTCTGATAATCGCTGCCCATGGTGCAGGCGGTACGTTCGATTTCAACCCGTACCGCACAGCCGTGTGTCGTCTGCGGCGAGCAGCCGTACGGGAGACCTGAAAAGCATCCGTGGGAACGGGCAAGGTAGCAGCAACAGTACTTAACGCCCGGTAACTGGCGCGTCGCGACTCGTAGAGGAAGGACGGAAGGGGAGGCGGAAGAGCATCACGCTCCAGGGCGGCGGCCCGACGCCGGCGCGGCGCCAGGGCAGCCCGGGAAAGAACAGATCGCGGGAAGGAGGTAGGGTGGTGCCGTACCTCGGTAGCCATCTCGTGTAGCTGCTGGAGCCAAGGGCGGCCGTGCCAGGCCGGGGCGACCACGGTCGCCGCGGAGCCCGATTGCCGCAGCTTTGACACCATATCGTCCAGTAGCTGCCAGGGTGGATTGCACCAGTTCACCTCGGCGCGCCACGTGGCGTCCGACTACGTCAGGAGTCCACCGCCTCGGTACCGGGGACCGTCCACCGCGGGTTGTACCGGGGTACCAGGGCGGTCTCCACAATCGCGAATCGGTCCACCGTATGAGGTCCCCTTATGCGATCGACGTACCGGAATATACGAGGATTGAGCATCCAGTGGGAAAAACCCTTCTCGCGCGAAAGCTTGTCAGCCCATGCGTTCGCTGTAGACCGAATGTACCGTACTCGTAAACGAATATCGTGTACATCGAGCAAATACCATAGCTTGCGCAGTTCCGCCATAAGTATTGGTGACCGAGTAGTCAAATTGGACAGGATATGCACCACCGCCTCATTGTCCTCTTACAAAAGTACACGTCGGCCAATCAGACGTGGCAAAAACGACTGTATGGCGAGACGTGCCGCTTTGAGCTCTTTGTACGTGATATGACGACGACGATCTCCTCGTACCAATATCCGCGCGCCTCCGTAGCTTCGCACAGTACCGCACCCCAGCCGTACTGGCTGGAGTCCGTGTGCAAATATGTTGTTTCCACCGGGCGCAGAATCGGCGCGCCGTTGTGGCGCGTGGGAACATCGCGCCACCACTCCAGCTCGCGAATCAGCTAACGCCTCAGAACGACTTTGCCTCTCGGCGAGGAGCAGCGGCTCATGACGGTGTGCGCCTCGCGGAGGTAGAAACGCGCCGGAGGCATCGCCAGGTATATGAACTGACTCTGCCCGCGAGCGATGCGAGCGGCTTGGCCGGGGCGTGGCGGCGGCGGCGCGCAGCCATGCACAGCAGATCGCGGGCTAGGTTGGAGAGCCGGCGCAGTTTCGCCGCCGGGGCGCGGAACTGCATGTCGATCAGGTTCAAGTCCATGCCTAAGTGATGCAACTGCTAGGTGGGCTCGGGGTGCGCCTTGGTGGGGTGCCTAACCAGGCCTAGGCGCCCCCAGACCCGCTCGATCTCGGCCCGGAGGCGAAGAGCGAGCTCGCGCGAAGGTGCCATAAACAGGAAGTCGTCGATGAACGGTAGGAGGCAAAAGCCGCGTGCCTTGCGGTGACGCGAGCGTCGACGGAAGGGCCGGCCGTAGCTGTTGTATGTCGCGAAGTCTGGTTGACGCAGGTAGCTAGCTCACCATGACCGTCATGAGAGTGCAAAAATAGTAAGGGCTTAGCGACCAACCCATGGGGAGGGCCGCGAAGCGCCAAAAGGTGCCACGCAAGTTGATTGTAAAGTAGTCCCGGTCGTCCTCCCGCAAGCCCAAGGCGTAGTAGCCATCCTGTAGGTCGAAAGAAAAAGCCCGGTCGCCGCGCGTCGCTAGGTACCGCAGAAGACGCAAGGTTTCGAATCGCATGGAATAGACCGCGCAGTACGAGTTCACATGGCGAAGGTCGATTACAAGGCGCCACTTGTTGCAACCTGGCTTCGGTACTAGGAAGACTCGCGACACGTAGTGCTCGCGCACGCCAGGTTCCAGCGCGCCGATTGTCACTAGTCGCTTGCTCTCTTGCTCCCACCACTCGAGTTGCTGAGGCGTAGCATCATGTAGAGAGACGCCCCGGTGGTAAGGCCTGGGCGCCGCGCCAGAGAAAGGCAGCGGCACTCCCTCGCGAACCCACCGGAGCCCGCTCGCTCCGATTCGCCGCCACTCCCGCCAGTTCTGCCGCACGCGATGGCGCAGAAACGTCGACGAGCGTGTTAGCGAAACGGAACGGCGGGCCGCACCGTCAGGCCTTGCCCTTGCCTTGCCCTTGTCGGCGTTGTCGGCTGTGGGGCGAAAATCGGGGCGCGGGCGGCGTCCGGAGAACCGGCGTCGGTGCGCTCTGGATGGTGGCTCGTAGTTGTCCTCCTCGTTTTCGTTGGGGTCTGGTCCCACGCCGAAGTTTTGTTGGACGGCTGCCTTCGCCGCCGCCGTGACGTTGTACTCGGCCTCGCGGCGCAAAAGCTCGTCGCTGAGCTACGCCACCGCTTCCGAACCGTAGTCCGCGAAACCGGGCTTGAGGAGGCTGCGGCGAACCACATGTGCGACTGTCTTGGTCCGCGCATCCGCATCGTTCGACGCGTCGAGGCGGATAATCGCCAGGAAGTCGCGCCGGTGTTTATTTGAGACGTCGTAGGTCGCCACGCCCGCTTCAAAGGAGGCGAAGGTCCTCTTCACCAGGGGGCTGCGCCGAGCTTGCCGCTATCTTAATCGACGCGAGCGCCTCGCAGAGAGCCGCGTGGGCCACCGCATCGTACAAGCCAAAGCAGTATAGATAGCGGTACAAGTCTAAAGTGGCCCAGTGCCGACGCCGATAAGCTGGCGGTGCGTCTCGTCAGATGAGATGTCGTACAGCTGGGGAATTGCAGAGAGGCCGGGGCTGGGCTGGATGGAAAAGCCGGGGCCAATTAAATGAGCCCACTCCTCTCAGACTAAGGAAGGGGCAGCAGCACTAGGGCCGCCTCGGTGGGGCTAGGGCACAGAAACCTGCTCCGCGCGAGCCGGTGCGTCGTGCTGGGAGCTCGCCGCGGCAGCGCTACTAGCGGGCGCGCGGGGCTCGACAGGAGTAGAACCACTAGGCCGCTGATGGTCACTCCGTAGGGCTTCCATAAGCTGCGTCAGCCCCGCGAAACCGGCCTCTAGCGCGGCGATGCGGTCTTCGGCTAGGCCACTAGGGGCGTCACCGGAGTTGTCAGGCATACTGAGCACTGGCAATGCCGTGCACAGGGCGTCGAGCTAGCGCATGCGGAAATAGTCGACATGGATCGCTTCCCCTCGCGGCACTGGTGCCGCGAGATTGCTGGTCCGTGAAGCGCAACGGCAAAAGGGATGAGCGCGCTGTGGTATAGACAGCTGGCTGAGTAGTAGCTGCGGGTAGGCAGGGAAACATGTCGCGAGCTGGTGCGGTCGCGAGTCCGCTGCTCACTATTCCGTCCTAAAAGATTCTAGACAGGGTCGATAATTGGCTACTGTGCTATAATCTCCAAGCGGTAGTCGTTTGACCGCACACCTCGGCCCGTCGTTTGACTAAACTCAGTTAAGTACTTCACAACGATCAATATAATCTGAGTCACTCGCCTAATAGGGGTATTAGGGGTATTAGGGTGTATTCGCGGAAAATTGGAGAGGATATTGGACTAGATGGATATACCGCCACGTCGCGGCCCGGGTTACGTCAGTATGTGTTTCTTACAACTAAGCCGTCGCGGACTCGCCCGCCACATGCTACTCGCTATAGTCCATTGCTCTTTCGAGCATCACCAGACACCATCCGACCATGCGTGCACGATACGCTCGACGTGCTTGACCAGCACCCGCCCCTCGGGCAGGACCGCCGCACCAGAGTCTGGGCGAAAGTGCCCCGTTGATCTGCTTCCGCAGCTTGTCTTGCAGCTTGCCCTTCTTCCCTGGCTGGCTATCCGCGGCCGTCCAGTAGTCGCAAATATCCGCCGCATCCGCGCCGTGCAACAACGCCGAGATCCACTCCACGTCCCGCTCCCACGGGCGCTTCCATTCTAGCGAGGATACCGCGGTAGCCTTTGCCCTCACGGTCGCTAGGATTTCGTCTGTGCCCGCCATAGCTAGGTGGCACCGGGGGGACGTGCGGGAATGGTAGTCGCTGCAAGGATGTTGGTGCGGCGGAGTGGGCGGCAAGGAGGATCTACTACGCAGGCCGTGGCATGACGGGAATCCGCCAGCCCAATTTGAAATTACCGATTGATAACTGTAAGCTTTAGGCGAGAGACTGTAACATAGGCAAGGAAAAGGTTTGCAGCAAAGGAAATTGTTACAGTTTGCCAAGGCATACACGGCTTTTGTACCACTATCCGTTTGGCTGTCGGTTTGCATGTAGGCATTTAGGTTCATGTATGCAATCTAGGCTTGCTGTCATCATGGGGTCATCGGGTTGCTATGGCTGGTGAAAGCATGGCATGTGGCGAGCATGTGGCAAGCATGTGGCAAGCATGTGGCAAGCACGTGGCAAGCATGTGGCGAGCATGTGACAGGCATGTGGCAAGCATATCTGTGTGGGTGGGTGAGCAGCTTAGTTGCGTGTTGTTGTGTTAGTATAAGGGAGTGAGTGTTGTGAGTATGACGGTATAGGTGTGTGGGTATAGGTAGGTATAGGTGGATATATAGGTAGGTGTAGGTAACGCTAACATTCCATCCCGGCCCAAAAAAGTAGCCCTACGGGATACGTAAAGGAAAGCGGGCGGGGTATTTGGCAGACAGGATATGATAATCATGTTGCGTAAGCAGAAGGCGGAGGGAAGGTGTGTTTCGGGCATAGACATGCAGCATATCGACATTTTTGAGGTTGGCATAGGGTTCCCATGAGTCGTGGGAATCGTCGTAGCCGGACCAATGCACAAGGAAAACTAAAGCAGGGCCGCGGGCATGGTGTGGCGAGTATTGGTCAATGCGATGGTCGCGAATGGCGTCGACGATATATTCGTCTTGCGGGGGCTCAATGCGGCCAGGTATGTCATCGGCGGGAGTGTCTGGGGATTCGCAGCGGAGCAGGCGAGAGATGTGGAACACGGGGTGGCAGACCATGCTGGTGGGCATGCGAAGTTGGTAGGCCTGCGAGGAAATTTTGCGGACGATCGGATACGGGCCGATGTAACGCTGGCGGAATTTGCGAACTGGTTGGTTGCGGAGCAGGAGGTGTTGTGTGGAAAGCCACACTTTGTCGCCCTCGGTGAATTCGTCGGGACGAGTTTTACGGTTGGCATATGCTATTTGGTATGCGTCGGCGAGTTTTAGTTCTTCTGTGATTACGGCATGGGTATGTTGTATCCGTGGAACGATATCAATGTGATTCGAGGGG
>VCJN01002071.1:0-101123 GCA_006384855.1 Tetraselmis striata
CACGGATGAATCTATGCCCAATATTGGACCTGAGCCCCTCATCGTAATACGCTTGCAGCTTAGCATCTTCTGCCGGAGCAAAGCTCGTCATATTTGAAAGGGTGTACGGCATCAAGGTGAGCAGGACACCTGTGAATGCGCTCTTAGCGCCGTCGGGATGAGGCTGTCCACACATTGATATGCGTTGGTTCCGCCGCCTCATCAATTGCTGCTCTCTGGTTTGCGTGTAGGATGGGAATCCCAAATTCCAGGTGGGCACTGTCAACAGCAAGCCTCATCTTCCCACGGCCGGTGAGGTGTTCCAGCTACGTAAGCTCATGCCAGCGTCTTCGGACTATGATTTCAACATCCACATCATGGACTTCAAGCCAGGCGAGCATTTGAATGTTAAGGTGGGGCGGCATACCCAATTGCCTTGCCACTGATAAATGTACAACCATGGCCACATAATGCACTGGGTGACAATGTCACGGGCCTCCTCAACCTTCAGAACACAATGTGGGACTCATCACCCATTTGCACGGAGGTTACCACTACAACCATGCAATGGCCTTCTTCTTCTACAGGGGAACGGGCATCTAACCGCCTTGCAGACAATATGGATAGTGCCCCATTGTTTAATATTTGAACTATTTTATGACAATTGACTCGCATCTTGCGTAACAGATGCAAAGTGCCGGTTTCAATGTTTGTCTTAATGACACATCACAAATTCACAATGCAAAGCAGCATATTGCACTAATATGCTCCCCTTTCCGTGCGAGTCCAGGTTCCCAATCCAAGCAGGTGATGCCATCTACATGGGGCCATTCGTCCCGCAGTGGTATGCTGCCCTTGGATACGAAAACTCGCGCTACATCCTGTACAAGGACACCATTGTGGACCCTCTCATGACGCCCTGATTTCATCATCCGGAACTTGACTTGATCCTAAACATAGACTACACCTTGTGTAATGCATGGCTCGACTTAGCTGTGTGCTGAGAGCTGCAATCCTTCGCTGAACCCTTGCCCCAGCAGCCAGTCATGTGCTATCACACTCGCTGCGTCACTTGGGTTCGCGGGCCAATTTTGCGTACAGTTACGCACCTTGTAGTCGAGCTTCGAACCCCCCCCCCCCCCCCCCCCCCCCCGCGCCCCCCACCGCGCGCGCCTACTCTCACATTCCCGAGATTGCCAGCCTTGTTTCAAAATAATGGCCGTCCGGCACTAGCGACAACACCACAGGAAGCCGATGCACAATACCTATCATGTATCAGCTGGCCCGTCTGTCTGCCACGAGGTCGAATAAGTCGATCACTTCCGCCAGCGACTGCTCGCGTGTCGCGCGTCAGAGTGCGCATGCCGCCAACTATCGTTTTATACGCTGTGACTGGATACTACAACAAACTCGAAGTGCACATCCGCGTTGGAGGATCGGTAGTGCTGTATGGGGACGCTGTGTCTCGTACCACATGCGCCGTTGCGCCAGCCTTCGACAAAACGTAGTCGAGTGTTCGCGGGTCTACTAAACGCTATCACCGCACATTCGCACGCAACGAAGGTGAGGCCTGCAGTGTCTGGAAAATTCGAGAAAGAGGCGCGCGTGTCACTCGACGCGGGACGAACAGACTGGCGCGCGCCCTGCTATTGACAGCGCACATTGGCGGCTTCAAACGTCTCACAGCCGTTCAAATAAAATCAAACCCGACTTTACTGCTGTCGTAGTCGTCGTGGCCAGGCGGCGTCGGCATGCCATGGCACCGGCGGCGGCAGCTGGCAGTATAGGCAGCTAGCGCGACCAGAGCGCGACTAAGTATTATGGAGATACTCGTAAGGAGTAGCTCTATCTGTACACGCGTAGTGAAATAACAAAAAAACAGTAAGTATCCGGTGCAATGCCCATGACACGTACCTGTGGCGATTATGGCAGCAAACTAATGCTACTACTACAGTACTGGTACTTGTACTGGTAGCAGTACCCGTAGCGGGGAGTAGCGGAGAATACTATGGTACTGGTACTACTGAATCACAGAAGAGAATAAATGCCGTCCACCTGACTACCTAGCAGGTCTGACCACACATCTTCAGTACTCGTGTATTTATGCCCCGAAATGCCCTGCATTTGGATATATTCCTGGGTATTTAAGAGTATAAATTCAGTTTCATATTCCCTATTTCAGTATAAATTATCATTTTTACGACAACCTGATGTCTCGATTTTCCGGTCGGATGCGGTCGACATCAGGATTAGTCGCTACTCGCGCGCGGTGTTGATTATTGCTATTATTATTATCGCATCCCATCCCCAATACCCAAGAAGCAGGCTCCGCCATTCCAACCACCGCCCACCCTCGCCTCAGTGGCGCAGTGTCCCTCCTTTGAAACTGCTGCTCGGAAATGCGCGGCAGCTGCCACGTGTGAGAAGCTATGCGACGAACAAGTGTCTCTAAAACTACACGGGCAGTACATAAAGCTGGGCCGTGCCGGCTTAGTCCCAGCGCCACAGCAACGCCGCCCCGCCGCGAATGGCTCGACCGCCGTCAGAAAGACAAGCCGCTGCCTCAGCTGGGGTTGTTGGCGCCAATCGATCGCCAGGTGCCACCGAAGTCCCCAACTCACACCGGACCACGCCTAACTTTGCGTCGGCTTCTGACAACATGGCCAGCCAGGCGCGTGGAGTTGGGTCCCGCTGATCTCGCGGCGGGCGAGCAGCTCTTGCAGCGCCCATCAGCAGTGACGCCGCGGAGCTCGGCCGCAATTGAAGCGGTCCGCTCGAGGCTGCGCCGGCAGGCATCGGATGAAACAGACGAGGAGGAAGCAGGGATGCAAGAGGTTGTCAATTCCCACAGCCTCGCCACCGTGGATTGGGTAGAGCTGCAGTGGTTGGCGCGGGTAGCGATGCTCAACATCGAGCCGGTGGAGGCCACTGAAAGTGCATTTGACGTCGGCACCGGGAAAGTGATCGAAGTTCCGGCTGCCCACCAAAGAATTGTGCTCGGTGTCGACTCCACGAGGGGCGTGCAGGTGAGCCAAACTGACCTTCCTCGGCCATTCTCGGATGTCCCGCTGCTGTGTCTTGTGCCTGCTGCTGCTGGTCCAGTCCCTTCACTAGTTCCCGAAGGCATATCGCTTCAGCGTATTCGCCGTATGGCATGCGCATGACAGCAGTCGCTCACAACTTTCGTGCGCAGGTCGTGAGTTTCCGCGGGACACGAGACAGAAAATCCTTCGCCATAAACTTGGATGCGCGGCTTGACCAACTGGAGGAGTCAGTCCGGGCAAGTCTGGGAGATGACGCCAGTGAGCCGGCCCAAAGCAAGCCGAGAGTGCACCGAGGCTACGCCAAAGCGGTCAGGTGGGCACCTCTTCGCACTTCGGCGTGTCATTGACGCCTGCGATCCGGGTACATCAATACGGCATGCTGCACTTGATGTGATTCTCCTTTACTACCAGGGGTTCATTTTGAGCTGTTGGACGTGCTCGCTGAATAGGCTGTGCTTGGAGGCTCTGAAGCCGCACTTGAGAGAAGACATGCCTCTGATGCTGACTGGGCACAGCATGGGCGGCGCGCTGGCGGTTGTGACGGCCCTGAATTTGAATGACCTCGGGTACACTGTTCGCCGAGTTGTTACCTGGGGAGCTCCCAAGGTTGGCAAGAGCGAGTGCTGCGCGTCATGCGCCTCGCTGGACATTTTACGTGTCTCGCACGCAGACGATCTGGTGGTCTACCTCCCGCCAACACGCCTCACAGGCTACTGTCATATGGGCTCTGGCCTTATTCTCACAAGCGCCTCCGCGCCTTGCTACGCTTACCTCTCCCCTGAAGAAAGGCCATGTGCAGTAGAGGCACTGAAGAAGGTTGTCAGCGTCGGCTCCGATCGGCAGCTGGTGCACCGCGCAGCATCGCACCGTATGGCACGGTATGCTGCCCCACTTCCGCCTCCCAGATCAAGCGACACCTTTTTATTTTATTTATATTATTTACTGTTTTTCTTCTAATTCAGAATTATAAAGAAAATGCAATTGTGAAAATGAGATTGTGGAATGTTAGGAACACTGAGTATCAGAAAGTCATTGGAACGCGAAAGCTGACTCAAGGCTGACAAGTGCCGTGTCGTATTTCAGAGTGTGACATGTTTTCATATATGTGTAGTAACATAACTATGTCTTTTGTCTTGAATGTTCTGCTTAGCAGCCAGTGCTGAGAGAGCGACTGATGCCAGGTCGAAGGGGGGGGGGCACTTGTTGAGATTTGCACCAATTAGCCAACTGATGTCCTGTCATTAACTCTGTGATCCGGTGCTTGAAGGTACCTCGAATCGGTAGATGAGTATGCGGCAGCAGCCCTCAGCCAGGGCGTGCTTGGGCCCCCACGCCAACTTTCTGAGAAAGACCTGTATCGACTGGAAGGAGGCGCCCGCCTGCATCGTGCTGCACAGCGGAAACAGACTACGCGTGGAAGCCCGGTTCCAGCGCGAACAAGGTGGAGGCCTAGGCGCTGGGTGTCCAAGGAGGCGCTCAAGCGGCTCAGCCGAAACCCACGCAAGCTCTCAAACCAAGAAACAAAAGCAGCGGCGCGGTGACATGAGCATCTGCAACCCGTAGAATACATGCCAACCTTGTGCAATAAAAAGCATGCCTGCCATGTTACTGTCATGTGTAGCAGCCATTACTATCACTGAGGCTGAGGATCTGATATAATGACAGCTGGCAGGACCCGCTCACAGCCCTGTTTGTGACGGCTGGCACTGTGTTAGCACTGATGATGCAACACTAAAAACACTGTTTCGATTCGATACCCCCCCTCTGCACTGCTTGCCATCCAGGCTCGTGCAGGACGACGTAATTCCCATCTACACATAATTGAGTTCATGATGATGGAATTTTGTATGCCAATTGTTACCCTCAACAGACAGGCGCAAAACATCATGTCATGGGCTTTGGCACCGTCAGATCAGTACAGCATATGACTGTGACACAGCATTACTCAGTCCCCACGGGGCAAGCTTGACACAAGCGCACGTCCAAAGTAAGAATCTGTCGCAAGTTACACAGTATACAGGCATATGAGGGCCCCTTGCAGAGCAGGCACAGCACGAGCATGTATTTCAAAACATGGCCATAAGTGTATTGGTCTTCCCACTATCAGCCCCCTGGTACTTGGTCCGCCTTTCCTCGCGAATTTTGAAGTTCTTTTACTGGTGGAGACTAGTATGCAGGTCCATTCCACGCCGTCCGGCACTGCAACATCGCATCGCTCGCATCCTTTATTTTGATGCCGGCAGCGGTTGCGGTCACGAAATATATCGTGTCATTACATCGGGAATGCTGAGAACGATTTCATGCATATCCATCTTGCTGAAAAGAATTCCTGCTGCAGCGGGGCTGCAGTCCATTTATTCGCCGGCGGGTGACCCCAGGGCAAAGCTCTCCTGGCAGGTGTTGCACTGCCTTCCGCTTGGTGATATTTATAGAGGCTCCAGCAGCCAACCGGCGTATGGGTCGAAGGCTGCATCCCAATTTGTTCTCGGTGGACTGGTCTCACCTATGGTGTCGTGCGCGTACATTCGAGATAAGCGCTAGCGTGCGGTAGGCATCCCCCGTATTTAGCGCATGTTCATTTAGGGCGCTACGAACACTATGTACTGGTGCCAACAGAAACAGCGCTGCACGCTGTCTTGTGCTGCGCGCACGGAGACCTAAAAGAGCCGTTGTGTGGGAACCCTCAGCCTCTGCAGGCTGCGGTGGTCGACCGCGCGAAGCTCTGAGGCCACATCAAAGTTGGGCGTGCTGAGGGTGTAGCCCCGCGCGTAAAAGTCGTAGCACTCGCCTTCGCCACAGTGTGGGCCTTCTGAAGTCACGTTGTAGTCGGTGTTAATATCGCCGCCCGTCGCGCGAGTGTTGGACTCCGTCATCACTTCATCGTCCAGCTCGAAGCCCGATACGTCTACAGCGAATGACTGAGTCGATTCTCTATGTTTGTTGCTTGTAGAAGCTGCCTCCCGGTTGCGAAAGCTCAGCCCGGGAGTCGTCGGATTGCTAGCTCTCAGCGCCGCCATACGACCCTCCAAGCGCCGGCCCGCATTCTTTGCAGCGTCCTGAACCTCGGCCGACCGTCGCGGCTGCGATCCGGGGCCCGACGAAACACATACTACGTGCAGGGAGGCTTGCATATCGTCGTGGCAAGAATTATCTGGATGGTGGGGTGAAGCTTAGAGTGTTTCCTGTTGCGTGGAGGAGACCTAACGGCTAACGCGTGTATGAATGAGAAGATTGAAGGTGTTCGGAGAGCGTTTTGGTATATGGCGCGCCAGCAGGATTACCTGTAGTAGGATTACTGCCTGCCCAGCTGGCGCCTGGCGGCGAGTGCAAGGTTACCTGTACATCAAAACGAGCGCCCACCTGTACATCAAAACGAGCGGAATGTACACCTTTTTTTTTCGCCTTCAGCATCGGGACAGGAAGCTACAGGTACCCGTACTCACATGTGCTGCTCGCACTCTTCGTCCATCCCCTGTCGATACAGACACCAGCAGGTCTTAGTGTCAAGCTTCTATGCTCATATGCGCGGGTATCCGAATCTGCTAGACGACGCGCGCCCGAGCGCGAAACCAGCAAATACCGTACCCGTACTTTATCAATGGTACCAGTGGTAGGGCACCACTTGTGTAATTCACACCAGTAGGAGAGCACACCAGCAGCAGCAGTGGAAAAGCACGTGCTGCTACCCCGCGTGTTGCTACCCCGCGACGAGCCACTTGGATGAATGATGAGGATTCAGGCTCGCTGTACCGTAGTTTAGAGGCATATCATACGGACATCGCGTCATCAGATAATCCTGTCATCGGATAAATACTCGCACCGGAGCGTGCCACGTCGTAACTGATGACATGCCCCGCGCCGCTATCTGATGACAGACCCGCGTGTATACTGTACACGGGGGCATTTCCATTTGGAAATGCCCCCGTGTACAGTATACACGCGTCATCAGATAGCGGCCTCGGCCAGCCCATTTTCAAAACATTTTCGCCCAGTCTACCTACCTGCCCGGCACCCGCCGACGCCATGGCAGGCTCCACCGAGCAATCTCCGCAACGGACAGCCAGGCGGGGCGAACCCACATGGGAGACCCGCCCTCCCCGCACTATGGGGGGTCATGTTTCCCCTGGGTTCACGGTTTCGCCGCGGGAGCTACGCGCAGAGGCCCGTGCACTGGCGGGGCGCAGCGGCCGCAGCCCTGGCGCCTCGCCCGCCGCCACCGCGCTGCGCCCGTCTCGCCCGCCCGCGCGTGGTCATCCCTCGACAGCCGGCGCAGTGCCTGATCCTTGTCTCGCTTCTCGTTGCCTGCACGGTTAGGATGGCGTGCGCTCGCGTGGCCATGGGGCGTGGCCCCGTTGTCATCCTCATCGGTGTACGCTTCGTCTGTATGCGGTGTGTCCATGTCTATGTCCAGTGCGGCCCCGGCAATGGCCAGCATCCGAGGGTACGCGCTGCCCTCCGACTGCGCGTTGCCGTAGGTAAGTGCAAGCCCTTTAACTTCGTCTACGGCAAAGCTGGGACGCTCCATGACTGTCCAGTGTGGATGGGCGGGACGGACGGGGCGAGAGACACGAGGGAAAAGATGGTGTTTGCGGGCCCGATGGCGGCGGCGGAACTAGAAGCGCCGGTCGATTTCTTGCGATATCTGATGACAGACCAACGCATCTTGATATTTGTCCGTATGAATCACATCTCTTGTCATGCGTTAGCGTTGTCGACGTGGCAGCCCGCGGTGCGCGAACGGTAGATGATGACAAGGATTATCTGATGACGCGATGTCCGTATGATATGCCTCTTATCCGTCAGATATGTTGAAACCACAGCGTGCGCCTGCGCCATGTGAGAAGGTCCGAAGCAAATTGCTACGCTCCCTCATTAAATAGCTGTTTGTGTGGATCGTCACGTCGTTATGTCGTTATGTTAATATGGAAATATTTCTCATCTCGTTATGTCATCCCTTAAATTAACGGCCTGTACAGCAGGGCGCACCATCTTTTAGCGCGTACATAGCGACTAATTTAGCACCGGCGGTAGTCGCTAGCTTTACCTACGATAGTCGGTCGGTCGGTTCGGTCCGCCTCTGCGGCCCAGCAATTTCTTCCTATCGGTGGTACGAGTATAATTACATCAGGGCTTTCACAAAAGCGCACTACAAAGAGAACTTACAGCAACTATGAAAGGTTGCCAGCAAAAGAGAGACATAAGCCTTAAACCAAGGTCGAGCAGGAGGACAGGGAGCCAAGAAACAAGAAGGAGCCAAGGGAACCACGAAGTACTCGTACGGTGGTACGAGTACTGCCAATACCGTTACTACATGCGCTTTTGTAGCTCTAAAGATACCGTCGCCTGGCGATTTAGTGGCACACCCTCCGTCAGGAGCGACTGTTTCCCTCCCAGAATCGATGCCATGTTCTACTGCTCCGCCCTCGGGTACGGGTTCGGGTGCGACCTCCGGTGATCAACCCACAACCATGGTTGTCCAACGCCACCTCAGCCGTGCGATTCGCTTGCGTGACTTTGTGGCCCTTGATCTCAGCTTCCAGCGTACTGGTGCCGCGGCCTCGCGACTTGATACCATGCGCATGTACATACATCGCGTGCGGGCCAGGCTCCCTATCGCTTTTCTAGTCGGATCACGAGTCATTCAGCCCGCAAGATTCCCCATGCTGCTCATTCGGCCGCCGCTGCGCGGGTGCTGGGCATTTGCCCGCGCGGAAGTTCCGCGCTTGTCACTTGCCATGGCCCCACGTGTGGTATTGATCCCTTATGGCTTCGCTCTACGGATGGCTCGAACCGGAGCGCTACGGATTTCATCGTGGATCATCTACCCATATGCCCCGTAGCGAACTACAAGCACCGCATGCATACATACCGCTATGAAGAATCTGTGGGCATCTGCGGCAATTGACGCGGGGGCGGTGCTTGACCGGGACTACCGCTCGAGAGCCGGCGACTTGACCCTTGAGACGAGTGGGTTGCGCCCAACGAACCGGTCGCGGCCGTCGGACTTGACGCTGGCGGGGTGGGGCGGGGGGGGGGGGGGGGGGGGGGGGCTTGCGATTACATGATCGACTTCGCGTGCGTGTCCTCCACGACCCCCACTGCTTGGAGCAATGACCCCCGCTGGTGCAACCCAAGAATCGCGGCGACCGAGGCGGAGCAGGGTAAGTTGGCAGCGGACCGGGCGTCTTCCGCCCTAGTGCAGGGTGTTCACCGGTACTACCCTTTTGTGGTTGAGGACCGCGGCCGTCTCGGGAAGCCCGCTTTGACGGTGGTCTACATCTTCTTCCCATGTAAGTCATCGTAGCGACTTACCGTCATGGTAGCATGTAAAAACTGCATGCGTACCGATCCTTAGTACTCGTACGAGTACCCGTATGCGTTTTTGCTTAGCACCTACTTGCTCGCCCGTGAGATGCTAAATAATATGCATGACAATGTTAGAGCTTCTGTTCATCCTCCAGCCCTAGTATGCGGGTGTCGACACCTGTTGCGCTGCCCGCGGCCTCTGCGCCACGCCAATTTGACGTGGCGGACACAGCGCAATCACACACTTGGTCGTAATATTGGGCAGCCGCGGAGCTTGAACTAATGCCGTAATATGGCATGTTTTGTTTGCATGCCGCACTCGATAGAATCATCGGTCACCCTAGTACCCGCCGAATTCTATAGAAAACCATCATCGTCCGCTAGATGGGACCACTCTCTCGGTTTCGTGCCAGCCTCGTGCATGCACAACCAACTCGAGATTTCGGACCGTGCAGAGCGCCCGGGCCTTTGGAAACGGTACATAACCTGCCATCCCTCCGCTCTCGATGTTGTTACATGACAAGCAACAACCCGAGGCTCCTCCGTCTCTTCTACTCGCACCTCCCTCCGGGACGACCCTATCGATATGTCTATCAGCGGTTCACCCACCGACCCCAAGATGACGGACGCTGGCACGACGACGGCTGTCGTCGAGGGTGTCGACACATCGGCCACTGATCGAGAGCGCATCGAGGCAGGGCGTCGTGCGGCGGACGACGCGAAGATGACGCGGCTCATCCATAAGCAACTCCCCACATTCTGCATGACTCAAGATACTCCTATGCAGCCGGCTGCCGCCGGCGAAGACGAGGGCGCCATTCCGGGTGGAAACGAGTCACATGCAAGTGGTAATGACCGGAACGTCCGTGAGACCTTCGTTCCCTCGAGCGAACCCCACTACATTCTTGAAAAACCCCCCTTGCCACTGCTCTACCCGGTTTCGAGAACGGCTTACCCCTCGACACTACTCACAGACGCCCGGGGCTCTTTCCCATGGCCCTTGATATCTTCGCCGTGCCGGAATACCTACTTGATATCCTTGTCGTCTTCATCCGGTAGTGGACGAGTTCTACCACTCCGCGTGTTATAGGGCCTTCATCGCCGGTGTGACCATCGAGCTGCGCAAGCTCTTGGCTGCGGCGCGCGTCACCGACAACATTGTGCCCGCGTTCGGACAGCCGCTCGAGGCCGCCGTCCACATCATGGAGGCCACCGATGACGGGCATCGGTCCCGCTTGGCCAACCTTTGCAAGCGCTAGGACACACGGATGTGTTGGAGTATGTGCTCTTACGGCTCTTATGGCGATCTGTTGATACTAATATCACCCGTCACATTCTCAACGCGTTGCGCGCGTCCGGACTCCACACCCGAGCCGAGCAAGACAATACAATGAAACCGTAGATATCATGTACTAATACATGGCTAGTATCATCATTCTAGCGCGCGTGCCCCGCCCATCAAAGGCTCGGCCCGCGATGCTGCTTTCGTCACTTCACTAGTCCCAGCAGCTCGAGCTTGGCTCGCTGCTTCCACTAGCAGCTCGAGTCCGGCTCACTGCTCACTTTGTATGCATGTAGCTCCGAGCACTCCCATCTTCAATCGCTTCATCGGTTTAGCCGTTCAGTTATGGGCCCTCACACGTTCTAGAAGTGTGCAAGTATACCTCGTCCCATGCAGAATCCTCGAGCCTCCGAAGCCAAATCGAGTCTCCGAGATTCGACCAAAAACCCCATTGTGCTTATCTATTGATTGATAGTTATTCAAAAGACTGACGTAGACATAATTCGAAAATCAGAAATGGAGTCCTCATCTGTACCATGATTCCTTTGGCTGGCCTATATTGGTGACTTTAGCAGCCGCGGGATATCAACGCTAGCCGGAGCGAGATGTGGTGTGAGCGACGCGAACGCGCACATACATGCACCGGAGCTACGGAGCGGGAGGTCAACCTGACCACCACAACTTGCCACTTGATATGTGACGGATGGCTTGGCCGACCAAACGCGTTCCTTACTGGGACAGCGGGGACGACGTCGACATGGCAGACGACTCACCAAGCAATTCGTCTGAAGCACACTTCACTTCCCCCGGGACTTGGCATAACTGTCGACACTAACAAGTCTTTGGCGGCTGGATCTTCTGACCAACCGAGACTAGACCTAGTGGCGAGAGTAGAGCAACATATCTCTGACCTGGAGCAGCGACATGACTTCCAACACGGGGGATGCAAAGAGAGATGCAAGGACTCATTAAACAACTATCCCAAGGTAAGACAGACCTCGTGCCGAGCATCGTGATATGATGATCGATGTCACAGAGATGTATGCGTCCATGTCTCGACAGACCTCAAGCGTTGGACAAACCCCAACAGTTGCATATGTGATGACGATAGTCGAATCGAGGCTGATGAGTGAGTGCGACGAGGTGGCGAGCTGCGCGGTGTGACATGGTGATGTTTCCCGTTTGAAAACCACAGCTCCAATCCGGCGACGAGAGCGGGTCGGCATGGCTGGGCGAGCGAGACGCGCCTGAGGCGCGCGCAACCGACCGACGACCTACGGGGCTCCAACAAGGGGGGGGGGGGGGATTGTAGAGAAATGGCCGTGCGACCCCCATGGACGTCCGCTTTGTGCCACGTCAGCTTCGGACAAATGGGGCCATGTTTCTGTAACATTTCGCGCGTTGAACAGTAACCGCTCAGGTGTTAATCGGTATAGTGCGGTGTAGCGGAAAGTACAGTGCACGGCTACGGCCTACGGCTACCGCTACAGCTCAGGTATCACCTTTCTCATCCTAAAAAGGGGGTAATCGGACATGTAACGGCTAAAAACCGGCTCTACCGAAACCCCGCCACCTTCGTCCCGGCGGCAGATGCATGGTGCATAATAAGTATGCAGGATTGCTGACTAAACGGCTGCCGTAGAGACGCTGCAAGGGTTTCACTGCCCCGGGGCGAAATTTTCAGTACCGTATAGCGACTAATCAACTAGCGGCGGCTACGGGTACGGTCGGGTCAAAGAACAGGCCTACAACCCAAGCAGGCCTAATAATGACGTAGTCATTCTCAGTAGTAACACGTGCGACAGGGGGAGGTACTGGTGCGTAGCATGGGCGCTCGCAATGCTACTGGTGCAATAAAGGCACGTAAACTTCATACCTGGCGGCCCCGCCGGCGGCCCCGACGACTGGCCTTCAGGAGTTGTTAACGTTAGCGACTACCTGTACCGTGCTACCTGCGTAATCGTTGGAAACGAACCGGCAGCCTGTCAGGCTGTCAACTGCACGGGCGCCTGTCAAGCTGGTCGTAGTTGGCATGGTGTGTGGCCCGCGGGATGACAGCTGGGTCACATCAGAATAAAGTCCGCCCTTCTTTCATACAAGGTCCGCAAATTATTATTCGCCGATAGATTACGATAATTATCGACATGAGTACTCGTACATGTACGTTGAAAATTTGATATGTACTTGCTACTATCTATACTGTACATGCTAGATCGGTATCCCTATTCACATATATGTATGTATACATGTATTTGTTCTGTTCGTAGTGCGCATCTCTGACAGCCCTGATGGAATAATATGTATACATGGATCGCGACTATGTAATCCTTATAGGGCGGCGTCTTCTCATGTTGACGTTAGTTCTGTTTGTAGTGCGCTTTTGTGAAAGCCCTTATGTAATTAGTTAGTCTTCTCATGTTACTGCTACCACCTCGCAGTCGCTGTATCGGCTTCTGCTGCTAGGTTATGAAATTTTATATAATATCATATATGGGGCAGCACCAGCATTATATATCGTCAGCAGCAAAACTAGGTACTGTAGCAGTGTCCGTACTGTAGTCGTCGCTTATAAAATTAATACTACGAGTACATTACCTGTAGGTACTAAGGCTGCATTTCATTTCCGGCCGTAACCGTAGTCGCAAATTTTTGTCTGGGTACTAAAATGCTCGTAGGAACCGCAAATTCGGCATGTTTACGGTTGCGGCCGGCACCGTGAAATGTGCCATCCCAGTATCCGCCGTTATTTTCCTTGTCGCCCTCGCCCTCGCCCTCATCCTTTCCGTCCACGTTGCCGCCGTCCACGTCCTCATCCTCATCCTCATCCTCCTTATCGTTGTCCTCGGTGCTCTATTTGTTACCCCGCACGGCGCGGTCAGCCAACCCACTTCCATGCCCAACTTGCTCCTCGTCCGCCCATAAGTCGTCGTCATCCATGCCCGTAGCGCCTGGAAGCGGGGCTTGCGGCCGCTGCGGCGCGGGCGGGAGGGGGGGGGGGGGGGGGGGGGGGGGTTGGTGGCCATCGCGAGCAGTCGCTTGGGAGTGTTGTAGCTTGATGAGCACCCAACACAGCACGATGTGGGCGGGCGAATGGCAAATGAGCCAGTTCAGTGACGTTTGACCGCAACCCCTCAGTCCTTTTAGTTCAAACGTTCAAACATGCCCAGCATTAGCACGCCTTGGCGCCCGGGCTGGTGCCGGGCCGAGCAGCAAGCAGGGCGCCGCCTGACCCCTACGACCCTTTGCGGCCGGCATGTACATTGCGCTGAACATGTACATTCTGCGTAAAGTAATACTTCGATTTCCGGCTAAGTGAGCCATATTTAGGGCGGTCGTAAATATTGCGATATTTGCGACCAGCGAGGCCAGCCGCAAATCCTCGAGCCGCAAATCCGACAGTATACGGTTACGGGTCAATAATACAACTCCGTGTTAAGCGTTTACGACTACTCGCGAGCCGCAACCGGAAATTCGTACCGGGTACCCGTACGATTATTTGCGGTTACGGCCCAAAATGAAATGCAGCCTAAGTAAAAGTAAAGGTCACCCCGGGACATCGCTCGGCCGAGGCCGCCCCAGCACTTAACCTCTTGCGCCAACTGCAGTCGTAGGTCTGGCATAGCCCGTAGACCATTGCCTCATTCGAACCCAAAAGGGCTAATGCATCAGCCGGTAAAGCCAAGATACGCAGGGACAATATTGCCGAAATACATCGACCAGGAATCGATCCCGGGACCTCTCGCGTACGAGACGACCGCTCAACATGGATATATGTACAAGGTAGTTATGATCTAAACGCGTTTATGGGGTTTCCTAACGAATTCAACTGTCCTAGTGCGACCCGTACGGTCTGTTAGTGGTTTGGTAACCGGAACCATCGGGTTTTAGTACGGGCTGCCCCATCGTCCGGAACCCTGCGCTTCCGGCCGGGGAGCTACTGAGGACAGCCACCAGCAGCTCGTCTGCCACCTTCCAGCTCGCTGCCTTTGGCAGCGGCTTCGCATACTTGTGCGCGCGAGGGTCACAGAGGTTGAACAAGTCCGCACCGAGGTTCATCCACCCGGCAATGAGTCTTCGTTCCGCGCACATGCGTTACAACATCCTGCGGCGAAAAACAGCCCCTCGGTAATGTGGTTTCCCTACTGTGACAATTATACGCGTACGATATACTACGAGTTAGTACATGTGAGTACTAGTACAATGTGTACATGTGACTACGGGTATATGTACTGTATAATGCTGCCATGTGGTAAGCGTTGTGATGAACCAATATCTTTGTATCGTCAAAACACGGCAGCCTCTCGCCTTTGCACCACCATTGCACACCACCTCTGGTTGTCTTTGAGTCTCTATCATGTTGAGACTGTCGCACTACTCGTGCGCCCGAGGTCGTTTTCCGTTTTTGCCCTTGCTTTGCAGCTGGGACGTTTTCGGGTAAGGAATTGGAGCTGAGGGGTCCCCGTTGGCGGGTTTAAACCTCAACACCCGATGTCGAGTCGCAGTACAGGCCTTCGGGGCTCCCGCAGTGGAGCACCCTCTCGCAGTAGTCAACTCTTGAGGTTAGGTTAGGTGGACGCGCTCGGCACCATGGCCGCTGCTCGTCACGGTTGTCAACGACGACCACTACGCCTACCGCAACAAATCGGCGCGGACGGAGCAGGACGTCCGAGTCGTCGGGGTGGCCACTTGCTGTCCCGCAAGACACTTCAACCCGGTCCGCACGTCCTCGCAGCGGGGTGTTGTGGCATCAACGGTCGTTACACGCTGTGGTTTTCCGTGACTACTTGCGTAGTTGTCCTACGGGGATGGCGCAACTCATGCGCCGGTATTTTGAGAGGGCTCGTTGCCCTCGCCCTAATCGTGATGCAGCAACTTTTGTTGTGGTCGAAGTGGGAGGCGTTTGCGCGGCATCCTGACAACATTCGTTCATTAAACATGTTGTGTTGTTCACTTGTGAAAGTTGCCTTTTTTTTGAGCCATTTTGCACGAAATTCTCAAAACGCATGTTTTGGAGGCACAATTGCACAAAATCCCCTTGGTTGCACTCGATTTCACTATTTACCCGCGCAAAACGTGCAAAATTGGGCATGCGCAGAGCGGATGCGAGGAAAAACCTAAGTCAGGACGCGCGCCACCCCATCAATTCATTGCGTTTGACGTCGTATGATCGTGGGGCAAGCGTGCGATGGCAAATACTTTAAGTGTCTAATTGTTACAGTGCTCAAATCGCATTGTCTAATGGCACTGTGAGATTCAGATGTGACGTAAATGTGCCCTACTGGTGACGAACGACGACATACGGGGACGATACGGGACGGACGAGGGACGTGGATTTCATACCCAGTAGCGACGACTATCGCGCGCGACCTGTAAAGTACTATATGAATTTCTCGTTTCCATAATTTCATCAAATTGATATGCGCACGCGGGCTCGCGTGTCGCCCGCCGACGCGGAGCACCCGGGCTAAGTACAGGCGGATGTACGCACTCATTGCACATCGCCGCACATCGCTGACCGCACATCGCTGACCGCTGACCCCGCGGTGTGCCGCGATGTGCGGCACGACGGGCGGAGGTGTGGGCGGATGTAGGTGGTACGGTAGGTGGTAGGCGGTAGGTGGTGTTCGTAGGTGCGCGTTTTAATGCAGCCGCCCTAACTGCTGATGATTGTGTAACGCCCCAGCACGCGCATGAAGTACGGGGTCGCCTCACGGTCACCGCCGCTCACCGTTGAATCAAGCGCGGACAGCCGCGCACTCGCATCTGTGTTGCCTGCCGGTGGTGGGTTACATCCACCCCAACTCTCAACCCCCCCCCCCGCCCCCCGCGCGCGGCAGCAGGCATGCCGGCAAAGGGATGGATAGCGAGTGTGTCGAAGGATGGCGTGTACACATGCAAGCACTGCCACGGCATCGTGACGGGTAGTAGTGAAAGGACGGCGCGAGAGCGGCACTTCCGGAAATACCCGAACTGTAGCCACTCGTTGAAGCGTGCGGCTAAGTTGCGCCGCAAGGCCGCCTTATCACAAGCAGCAGCAGCAGGGGCGGCAGCAGCAGCAACAGCAACAGCAGCAACAAGCGCGGCAGCAGGAGTAGCTGCAGCCGTCGGAAACGGCCCGCCGGCGCCGGTCTCGGACGACGGCGGCTCGAAGGTGGACGATGTGATGGGCGTGGGGGAGGACCCCGTTGGCGAAGACGGTATGGACATCGACGCGCCTGCGTGGCCGCCGGCGGGCGTCGAACCCGCGATGAGGGCGTGATATGGAAAGGCGATCCCGGCGACTTCTACATGAAGGTCATCGGCAAGAAGTTCCGGGGAGTATGGCACTACGGCGTGATAACCGGCGTCGTTACCGAGTGGGTGTTGGAGGACTACGGCGGGGCGACCCAGTGGCGCGCTGTTTTCGAGGACGGTGACATTGTGGACCTTCTGCGTTCAGAGGTGAGTGGGCCCGGCCTGCGTGCTGGTGGCACCACTCAACTGCGGTTGTATGGAATCACACGCACCCACCCGGTCGGCGTGGCAGGTTGTGGAGGCTATGGCGGCTGCCCAGGAGCACCCCACTGTGGATGCGGACGGGGAGGCTCGCTTGGTAACCGTCCATCAAGGCGATGACTTGTCCAGTGAATCACGCACCTTGCCCGGCGTGCGTTCAACACAACCCGGCTGGCGGAGGCCAAGCAGAACACTGGCTGCCATGGCGTGTGCCATGTGCATGTGGTCCTGGGCTATGTCAGCATGATCAACCTCTTCCCCCTCGCGCCGTTCCACCTGTTTTTTTTTGGCTTGGGAAGGGACTTCTGGAGGAAATTTGTCACCGTGCAGGGCCACATTGGATTCCGAGCTATGAAGCAGGAAGACCGGCGCCAGGCTTTAGTCCCGATACCCAGCAACTTTGAACGCGGGTTGCGCCCTTCGTTTGCAGTGTCCAAGAATCGAAAGGTAACCCCCCCCCCCCCCCCCCCCCGGGCGTGGGCGTGGGCGTGGGCGTGGGCGTGACGGCATTCCCCTCCATGACTGCAGGGTCAGGCAAGGTGACGGTGCAGTCCGGCTGGGTCATGGAGGACTGCTTGCACCACATGGAAACGTTTTCCATTCTTAACGCCGGTCCGCTGCTCGAGGAGGCCCGGGTGAAGGCGATCATGACCGAGAAGGAGCTTCGCGTCCCTAGGCGGTGCTTGGGCACATGTACAAGCGCATGCAAGGAGCTGCGTGGTTCGTCACGCGGTGGGGGTTGCAGAATGTGGTGACGGAGGAGGACGGCCCCGAGCGCAAGGCGCAGGTGGACGCGCTCACTAGGGAGGGGAGGACTCGATACCCCGCGCGGCGCCAAGGCGCGGCGGCCGGGGCAGCGCGGCGCCAAGGCGCGGCGGCCGGGGCAGCGCGGCGCCAAGGCGCGGCGGCCGGGGCAGCGCGGCGCCAAGGCGCGGCGGCCGGGGCAGCGCGGCGCCAAGGCGCGGCGGCCGGGGCAGCGCGGCGCCAAGGCGCGGCGACCGGGGCAGCGCGGCGCCAAGGCGCGGCGGCCGGGGCAGCGCGGCGCCAAGGCGCGGCGGCCGGGGCAGCGCGGCGCCAAGACAGCGCATACAGCGGAATCGGCGGAAAGGGATGCATTACAAGCTGTGGACGGCAGCCGCTGAAAACTATGCGGTCATGCCGCAACAACCCCAGCACTGGCTTCTGGATACCTCTGATCTGGCTGACGGCGGCGGGCTGCGGGATGCAGGGCCGCATGACTGAGGTGGCGGTGCTGGTGAGCCCGCAGAGTCTGCATGCGGCGGAGGCGGCGCAGCCGCATAGGCACTAGACAATGCTCTGAAGCGAGCCCCAATTGTCTGCCCAGCGCCTGCCCCAATGTAACGCACCAGCTTGGCAGCAATTGGCAGCTCTTTTGCCCCCCCCTCCACCCCACAGACACACTACCAATACCAGTTTCTCATCCCGGCGGGCAGTTGATGCGTATACCCAGGCTTGTGCGTACGCGGTGCGGGGGGGGGGGGGGGGGGGGGGGATCACTATAGCTAAGCAAGTGATGTGAGATATGAGTGCAGCAACATATATTGTGCAAGATATAATACGATGGCATGCAAGCGGGTCCCCGCTCTTCCACAATCATTGGCCCCTGCTCCCTCTTGCCCCGCCCCCGGTGCCCTTTAGCTGCTCTCAGCATCCCGAGTGGGATGGGCGGGGCAGCGGTTGCTACCGAGTGAGGCGTAGCATCGTTTGCAGTAGCAACGCAGCCTTTCCGGTGTGACGCCGCCTGGATGTAACCCAGCAGTACGCGCAAAGTGCAAGTGCAAGCTGCTGATGGCGGGGATCCCGCGCGGGGGGGGGGGGGGGGGGGGGGGGCAGCGGCTGTGGGATAGGCGCGGCAGCGGTTGCTACAGAGTGAGGCGTCGCATTGTTTGCAGTAGCAACGCAGCCTTTCCGGTTGCATAGTGTGACGCAGCCTGGATGTAACCCAGCAGTACGCGCAAAGTGCAAGTGTTACACGTCCGTGTGCCCCACCCAATGACATTGCGCCCGACCTCACTGACGGCATGTCTCGCTCTCCTTCAGCTCCTGGGCCGTCCGCCGCCTCACCCTGCGCACCCTACCAGCCGCGCGTGCCTTCTCGGAAGCCTCACACACGGCGGCGCGAGTCGCGTCGTGGAACGCGTCCCTGACATGGCGGAACTCCGCCCTCTTCGTGGCCGTGGTCGGGCAGGGGACTGCCCGCTGATGGGTCGCCATGCATGGGTACTTGGGGCCGCACAAAGCCGGGGTGCCGTCGCAGCAACACTCCCAGTCCGTCCGTTGGCCGCAGTCCACGCATGACGGGCGTCCGGCCAGGACACGCACATGATAGTGCATGTGGCCGCCTCCCGCCACTGCTCGTAGTGCTCCGGTCAACATGGCGACGAGCCAAGTCGGCATGTCCCGCAGGTGGCTGCGGGGCGGGTGGCGCGAGCGCAGCCTCGCTCGCCTCGACAACCCCCTCAGCCCGATCAGTCGCCTCGACCACGGCCTCCTCCGCCTCCTGACGCGGCGCACCAGGCGCATCATCGTCGCCTGGCAGGGCGTCCCCCCCCGCAACGGCGCCGTCGGCGGTGGCCGACGCCGTCGTGGCGGGGTGTTGTGAGGAGGTGGCCCTAGACATAGGTGGGGCCGGCACCGCCATGTGTTGCTCCACATGCGGTGCGGTTCCTGACGCGACAGCTCCGTCGCACCAGTACCGGCGCCGGCACCCCACGCACGCCTGCTGGGCTTACCACCAACCGGCATGTTTCCTTTGGGAGGCGGTTCATCCGCGTCGGAGGTGAGCGGCGGTGCCTGTGTGGGTGTGGATACTGCCCGGCCATTAGGGCTCCCGCCGCCTGTCGCTCCGCCGACCCACGCCGCGGCGTGTGCTGCGCCCCGCATAGTCGCCTCGAATATAATATACATGACGCGGGGACGGGGGGGGATTCGTGCGTTTCGTATGTCGGCGGAAAGGCGTGCGAAGCTGCGGCTGGCGAAGGTGGTGGAAGTAAGCGTGGCGGCGTCGGCGGCGTATTACCGTGCGTGCATGCGTGCGCAACCCCGCGGCAGCAAGCGCCGGACTCGGCGTGTGCCAGCGGCAGAGCTGCGAAGCCATGGACACGGTACGGGATGCCAAGTCTGGCTAAGCAACTGCCGAGGCTGGCGGCTTAACCCCCATGTCCGGCGGTTGAGGGACGGAAAGTGCGTAGAAGTTGATCGGGAAAGCGGGCATATAAGCCTGGCTGTGCTAGGTTCCTATTAAGTAATGGCGGTTTGTGCTAAGTAATTCGTAGGGGTAGACCATGCAAGCGCAGGTAGGGGGCGGTATAAATGAGGCCGGGCACATATACTGCTCCACGAAACGACACTGTCGCACGTGTAGTTGAATAGACGCCCCCCCCCCCCCCCCCCCCCCCCCCCGCCGGGTCGGCCCGCCGGGTCGGCCCGCCGACCCGCCACGGCATGTAATATTTGTCATGCATCGCCGGGGTATGTGTGAGTGGATGCCCCGCCGCCACATCCCCCCCCCACCCCCCCCCCCCCCCCCATTTACACTTGTGCACTCATTAAGTTTGGGCTGGTTTCGGAGCAGTACATGTACGTATGTATATACATACAATGGAACGTAGGACCTGCGCGGAAAGAGGGGGGGCTGGCGGAATGCGTTGGGGGTGCGTAGAGTAGCGTGTTGGTGAGATTCGGGGTGCATCGGACGCCGGATGCCCATCCACCCAGCGTAAAAGACGCCTACGTAATATTCACACTATATATATTCACACGCAAATGTGTGAAAACCGGACATTCCGTGCCGGATGGGTGGGAATACGGCGTCCGATGCAGCCAAAACCCCAGCAACACGCTATTCTGTGCACCGCCAATGCACTCCGCCAGCACCGCCTCATTCTCTGTCGATTTCGAAAACGCCTTCACATTACCCACCGCTAATTGCAATTGCCACCGTGTAATGTTGTCACGATGTGCGCACACAACAACACTTACTACCGGTTCCGACGCGGATGGAGGCGAGGCTTGCGGAGTGCGTTGGGGGTGCGTAGAGTAGCGTGCTGCAAATAATTGGGGTGCATCGGACGCCGGATGCCCACCCACCCGGCGTAAAAGACGCGTAATATTCACACTTTATTAACACACAAATGTGTGAAAACCGGACATTCCGTGCCGGATGGGTGGGAATACGGCGTCCGATGCAGCCAAAACCCCAGCAACACGCTATTCTGTGCACCGCCAATGCACTCCGCCAGCACCGCCACATTCTCTGTCGATTTCGAAAACGCCTTCACATTGTCCACCGCTAATTGCAATTGCCACCGTGTAATGTTGTCACGATGTGCGCACACAACAACACTTACTACCGGTTCCGACGCGGATGGAGGCGAGGCTTGCGGAGTGCGTTGGGGGTGCGTAGAGTAGCGTGCTGCAAATAATTGGGGTGCATCGGACGCCGGATGCCCACCCACCCGGCGTAAAAGACGCATAATATTCACACTTTATTAACACACAAATGTGTGAAAACCGGACATTCCGTGCCGGATGGGTGGGAATACGGCGTCCGATGCAGCCAAAACCCCAGCAACACGCTATTCTGTGCACCGCCAATGCACTCCGCCAGCACCGCCACATTCTCTGTCGATTTCGAAAACGCCTTCACATTACCCACCGCTAATTGCAATTGCCACCGTGTAATATGTTGTCACGATGTGCGCACACAACAACACTTACTACCGGTTCCGACGCGGATGGAGGCGAGGCTTGCGGAGTGCGTTGGGGGTGCGTAGAGTAGCGTGCTGCAAATAATTGGGGTGCATCGGACGCCGGATGCCCACCCACCCGGCGTAAAAGACGCATAATATTCACACTTTATTAACACACAAATGTGTGAAAACCGGACATTCCGTGCCGGATGGGTGGGAATACGGCGTCCGATGCAGCCAAAACCCCAGCAACACGCTATTCTGTGCACCGCCAATGCACTCCGCCAGCACCGCCACATTCTCTGTCGATTTCGAAAACGCCTTCACATTGTCCACCGCTAATTGCAATTGCCACCGTGTAATGTTGTCACGATGTGCGCACACAACAACACTTACTACCGGTTCCGACGCGGATGGAGGCGAGGCTTGCGGAGTGCGTTGGGGGTGCGTAGAGTAGCGTGCTGCAAATAATTGGGGTGCATCGGACGCCGGATGCCCATCCACCCTGCGTAAAAGACGCATAATATTCACACTTTATTAACACACAAGTGTGTAAAAACCGGACATTCCGTGCCGGATGGGTGGGAATACGGCGTCCGATGCAGCCAAAACCCCAGGGACACGCTATTCTATGCACCGCCAATGCACTCCGCCAGCACCGCCTCATTCTTTGTCGATTTCGAAAACGCCTTCACATTATCCACCGCTAATAATTGCAATTGCCACCGTGTAATGTTGTCACGATGTGCGCACACAACAACACTTACTACCGGTTCCGACGCGGATGGAGGCGAGGCTTGCGGAGTGCACTGGCGGTGCACAGACTAGCGGGAGACTAGATCCATTGTCGCTTATTTACAAGCACGGGCGGTGCTGCCAGACCTGATCGTCTACGGCCGATATAATATTCACACTAAATTAACATCGGTGCACACCGCCGCACACCGCCGCACACCGCCGCACACCGCTGCGCGCGCACATTCGTCGCACACATTATCCCGGATTCACTCGCCGTATCCATTACGCCGTGCTACTTCAACAATAAACATTGCGAAATTACACCGACACAATGCCGCACCGACTAGCTCTTGACAATACGTGCATATAAATAGTAGTGGCGCGCTGCTCCTCGCCTCCGATGTGTCGTTGACTGCTGCGGAAGGCGGTCGTCGACTGGGTGTTAGTTTCTCCACCTCGGCCGCCCCCCCCCCACCCCCCCCGCCCCCCCCCCCCCCCTTCACCGCTCACAGCGCCATGGCCGACCTCGCCCCCCCGGGCAAACGTGGGCGGCGAGCCTTGTTGTCTCGCGTGTCCGCGCCGCCGGCATCGAGGAGGACGAGAAAGACATGAGGAAACGCGTGACAAGGTGGGCGCGCAACAAAACACTCCATCCTCCGCATTAGCACGCACCCACTCGTGGCTAACTTGTGCCGCGCGCAGGTTCGTCCGGGAGCGCCGTTAAGGCCCACCTCAACGCCAAGGCTTCCACAGTGCCAGCGGCGCAACTCGTGGTGGCCGAGGAGGCCGCATCCTCAGCCGCTTAAAGGCGAAACGATTGTGGCTTGTTGTGGGTGTCTGGGCACAGGGGGCGTCCCGACGCGAAGGTAAGGAAGCTCATGGCGGCGTCGTCGACGGCACAGCCTCCCGGGGTGGTGAAGACACTGACGGATGACAAGAAGCGGAAGAGGCCAGTGAAGAAACGCCGAGGTAAGAAACTGACGGTCGCGGAGTCGGAGGCGGAGTCGGAGGCGCAGGCGGAGGCGGAGGCGGAGGCGGAGGCGGAGGCAGCGAGATCGTCGAAGCGGAGGGTCCCGCGGGCACGCAAGAACAAGAACAAGCAGTAGCCCCCGCCCCCTTACCCCCCCCCCCCCCCCCCAGGCGGGAGCGGCTGGCGGCGAGGGGGGGCGGGGGGGGGCGGGGCGGGCGTGGTCCCCCCGCCCCCGCACCCCCCCCCCCCCCCCCGGGCCACATCCCCCGATGGCAGCTGTCGCGAATATTGTAATTCAAACATTCTTCGGCAAACCGCTGCCTGCCCCCGCCCTCCCCCTCGCGAATATTTATGTAACGTGAGCACTCTTTGGCAAAACATGGCAGCCAAACCGCCCATCTGATGACCTTTGATCGGACGGCTGGCAGGCCCGTTCAGCAGTACTAGCTATAATGTACACAAATTCCCCAGTGTTACCAAATACGTACGGCTGCGATTTGCGCTCCCATGTACTAATAGTCGTAGTTATCCACAGGACGACTAGGGTTCGTACTCGATACCCGGTACCGGCGTAATAAATATATCGCGTACTACCCGGTACTACACGGACAACCTTGTACCTTGTACGTCAGTGCCATGTACGCTTCACCGGGCTGGTACGACTTCCAGAATGATGACAAAAAGGATTTATCGCCCGCCGGCAATAACGCCGGATGTACTCGCACGTAACTGGATGGACGTGCCGCCACCAGTAGCAGCCTTCACGGATAAATAATAGTCGCTAGTAGTAGTGCTTCGTCACCTGTATGTCACATCTGAATCTCACAGTGTCCGACACAGGAAGAAGCAGTTTGCGTTGGTCCCCGGGGCCGCGCCGGCCGGCACGGCTCTTCTCTCGGTACACATGCATGGTGATGTTGTAGGAGTCGACATGCGTGTCCCGGGCGTACTCGGCATGACACATCAGTAAGTCCTATGGCAAACAACATGAAGTTTACAAATGCGGCAATGAGGGCCCGGACGTTGTACGTACTGGTACTCGAACTGGTACCGTACTGATACTGGTATCTTTTAAAGGAACACCCTCTGCGGTGTTGTCTGAATAGCATGCCACGACGCGCGGCGGTGAGGTACATGATGTCTTTAGCGATGATGTCGATGTTGTGCAGTTCGAAGAATGTGTTGATTGCTGACATGTAGGGCTGCAACGACTCCGCCCCAATCTGGCCCCGCTCATCAATCCAAGCGATGTACCGAACGACATTGGCGGCTGTAGTTGCCTCCAGCGGCCTAATGTTCTCGGAGTCGTGGCAGAACTCCGCGAACCGAGACAGCTTGCCATCGTATCTCTTGAGCATGTGGGAGGTGTGGCCGGCTCATTCCGGCAAAGTAATCGGCCGCGTGGGTGAACTTGCCGGCAGTTGGACGGTAATTTGCTGGACGGGCTTGTTTGGGCACCATTATGGGTTTGCGTGGCACGATTCAGGTAGGCGGGCCGTCCCGCACGGCCGTCGCGCTCGTAGCGCCTGCCTCACGCGCGACGTTCACGCGCAAATGATGGTTGTTGCGAACCAGTTGTACCCTGTAGAGTAACAGCCGACGGCCGCAGCGATGAAATGGTACAGGGGACGCGTTGTTGAACCGTCATGTGCATGCGTGCGGATGTATGGTTGAGCCGCACTCGGCTGTGGTTGTAAGAACTGCCGCACCGAGGAAGGTCCAAATGAAGTCTGTAGGGTAGAGGTTTCCGGTCCGGACACGAAGCGCTCATCCCGTCGTTGAGCTACCGTGGTCCGCTATTCGGCGGTCACCGAAACGTGATGACCTCGCAAAGCGCTACCAGCTCCGACAGAATAAGGCGCCCTACGCCGTCACTCGTGCTCACCTTCGCGGTCACGCCCTCGATCGCCACCGCGTCCACGTCCACGCCCTCTACATGCGAGCGTCGCCGCCACCCGAGCAGTAGTGGTAGCCTTCGCGTTGCTGGCGACTGTCGCCTCGACTGTCACCCGACGTTGATGGTAATCGCGCACAATGTCGCCGAAAACCGCAGATCCCAAGTGCTTTGCTGCGGGCCGGAAATCCTGAACCCACAGTATGTCCAACACCTCCTGATCGCCGTGCACACATTTGATCTCGTTAATCCTCCGCAAGAAGGCTAGAAGAAAGCAATACGCCTTATATTGATGGCCTCGGCATGGTTTCGGGTGCGCACGAGGCGGTAAGGGGTGAAGTCCTGATTAGCAACGGGGACGTAGGGGAGCAGCTCAAGAGCCACGAAGAGAGCGGCTGTGTGAGCCCTAGAGCAAGGCATCCAAGTGTACTCCTCCTGGGCCGGCAAACGCCGGTCATCCTGCTTGAGGTAGTCGTTCGTCTGGTCGGTACATTCATGGAAAAAGCCCAAGCACTCGGCTGAGCGGTCGAACGTCCTCATAACCAGGCTTTGCTCGTTGCAGTAGCTCTAGCACTCGTCACTCGATGGTTTTGCTCCGACACGGCCGCTTTGGGCTAGCTCTAGCAAATTGGGGCGCACTGCCGCTCCCCCGCTGCATGTCGGCTGTCCCGGGCCGCGCAGCCTAGAAACATAGCCATGCATGTGCTCCGTCTCCATCGACAACACGTTATTGACAGGCAACTGTTTTACTTGGGCCGGCAATGACGTGACTGATGATGAGTATGAGTAGAAATGTAGATTGGGCATGCATTTATGCTTGCAGCGATTCGAGCGTCAACCCGGGGACGGAGTTTTCTCCATCCGAAAGCATGATAACGCATGGATGTGCGGATGCTGATAATTACACACACGGGTGGTGAGCCGGGTGTGGTCTTGAAACAGCCTGTGACCTTGCCCGCAACATGTTACGGGACAATAAATCGCTGTGCGAAACACAGCGAAACTGGACGATGGGAGGCTCGGCCGTCACGGCTGCTTTTCTGTCTACTAAAAGTTCGCCGCTTTTATGTCTACTAATCGTACTACACACGAACGGGCGCTGCGACGGGTGAACTAGTAACCCGTACTACTTAGCAGCACATTAGCAAGAAAAACGTTATATATTGAAGTTCGCCCCGGGACATCGGCCGCGGCCGCCCCAGCACTTGACCTGTTGCGCCAACTGCAGTCCTAGGTCTGGCATAGCCCGTAGACCATTGCCTCATCCCAACCCCGAAGGGCTAATGCATCAACTGGGGAAACCCAGGACACGCCGGGCCGATATTGCCGAAAATACATCGGCCAGGAATCGTTACCCGGACTTTTGCGTACGAGACGACCGCTCATCCACTACAGCAGTTGCGAGGTGGAAGCAGCACTAGAAGAGGGTGCGGAATGAGCACGGGCAAACGCAACTAGTTCAGATTTACTTGAGCCAGCAGCAGAAGGCGATATCAGGAAATCACCAAAAAAAGGACAATCAGACAGGTCCTCTACAGCGACTGCGGGGTGGACGAGTAACAGTAAGCAGTAACATGAGAAGACGCAGAATGGGCACGAGCCCACGCATCAGACTTGGCCATCTGCACACCGGCAGAGAGAATGCCGCCCAGGGTACCATGCACGCAAGCCGAGACCCGCTGCAACAGCCCCCGCCGTGTGCGCGACAGGTGACGGCGGAACTCAGCAGGTTGGAACTCAGCAACTAGTTCAGATCATTGCTGAGTTTAGTATTATCGCAGGGGTCGGCGCGACTGCGACGATTAGACGATGATGAATCCAGCTCCGCAGGAGTAGTAAAACTCAGAGCTCACCAAGCGCCCTCCACCGCCTCCAGACAATTGCGGAAGCCCACTGCGCTGTGTCCCGTGTCGCTGACGAGTAGCAGCAGCTCATAGATGTGTACTGCACGCGTTTGGGCTGGGTTGAGTTCGGAAGGCGACGTGCTGTTCGAGCCAAGGCGAGGGTTTATTCGGGTTGGTGGGCGGCGTCGACCGATGGCCCGCGAGGCCGATCACCGGCTGCCTGCCTCCCGTCACTGCTTCGCGTCCGTACCGTGACTGTCCACCATATGGAAGACGCTCGCCTGTCGCCCACCTGTCTCAACCTTACATCCCTACCTCGGCGCATCCCGCCCCGCAGCGAGTTGCAGAGCAAATCCCGCAGCGCCACATTATACTAGCCGAATTCACGACCAAGCGTCCGCCTGCCCGCTACCGCCCTCGGTGTGCACCCCTACACGCACCTTCTTCCTAACCGCGACGAGGCGCCTGTTGAGTCATAAAATCATGACATGCCTTCCTGCATCACCTGATGTGCCTTCTGTTCGCTCATTAGCAGATGCATGTGGTTTTATTGCTGCATCATGACGCGCCGTTATGCCCTTGTGTTGTTGGGCATCACTACCCCGTCGCATCGGCGGGATGAGGTTATCAGTCGCTACTGCTGCGCGCATGCTTACCAGCAAAAAAGGAAGCCAGTGTTTGGTATTTTGATTGCCCTGCTATCTCGTTACAGCAGTAATTGCTCCGAAATTTGTGTATGTATCCGGTGCACAATTAGTAACCCAAAAGTGATCACAGTACAGGTAAGCCGTAGCTTGGGCAAAAATGCCACTTTCATACCGAGAGCAACATCGATGTATTCTTTAATGCGACTTTTTTTGATATTTGACATGCGACCGTTTGGGCAGGTTCTTATTCGCATCGTTTTTAGCACCGCAGCGGCATCTGCCGTCATGCCTGGAGTTGGTACAGTCAGTTCCACAAACATTGTGCTAGCTAGCAGCCCATCGAGGCACCAGTCCCTTCCGCTGCTGGCGGCTATTACAACATAGGCCTGGTGCTGTACGCGTAGCAATCTCCGAGATCAGTGGCTGTCTGGCGAGGGCGAGGTATGAGCGGAACCAGTTCTGCGCAGGGGCGCCGCCCTATAGCTCAAGGTCGTCCTCCTTCACGGGCGCACCCACCCCGAAATCGTGCAGCACAATGGCGTTGTTGGTGCCGTCACAAACTAGCCTCGACTCGTCAAACTGAACGGAGCCGACGTACGCGGTGAGCCCCCACAACCCGAAGAGGGACTTGCCGGACCTGTCACAGGCACGGCGGCCAAGGTCGTGAGTGCCACGCATCCGAAAACGGGGGGCCCGAAAGCAGAGGCCATCCGGCCTTGACAAGAGCGAACTGAGAGGTTGAGGGCAAGCCAATAGGAGAACAGACAACCCGAAGCACGGCTTCCAGGCTCGACCCTTCTATATACATACAGACGCAGATGCGCTGATGAGAACACAATATATATGTCAACAGGCGCTGCCCAGGAGCTCAAATCTTCGTGGGATAACAACGGATGCATTAAGGAGTTGCGCTTCGATTTTCGGAACTGCAATACAGGTTATTGCGAGTCGGCGACTGTAGCACTTTTTTGAAAATTCAGGACCTGGACCTGGTACTTGTCTGATGGCAGCAGTATTCGTGAAATGGGACTTTCCTCGGATGAATGGATCACGCGGCAGCACAGTAGACGCGTTGCGGCGAGTACCTGGTGAATCGATTTCATAAAATGTCTGTGTATACAAGATGGATAGTCGAATTTGCGGCTAGATGTGAGGGAAGCAGCTGCCAAAAGGACGTAATCAGAGTGAAGCAACCATCCTGGAGAGGGCAAGAGAGGTGGGGGGGAGGAGGGGGGGGGGGGGGGGGGAGCTGCACCGGAGGTCCCAGCACCGGATGCTGCCGTCCACAGCTGCGCTCACAACCTTGGACTCGTCCACCTGCAGGCTGACCACCTTGCCGCGGTGGCCGGCAAACTCCTGCAGGTACGCGCCGCCATTGCGGATGTCCCAGCTGCGCAGCATGCCGTCCTCCGCGCCCGTCACCAGCAGGTCCTGCTCGAAGTGCTCGTCGTGGAGGAGCTGCAGGCAGGATATCTATGGGGGCGTGGCCGTGGCGGCCCAAGAAGGGTGACAGTACAAACGCTTGCTCAGCGTGGCCGCAGGCATGCAGGCGCGGGTAGGCACACCAGCACACGGCCAGATGCGGATGCGTGGCAGCGAAATGTGGCATACTGACAACAGTGCCGGCGTACTTGGCCGACGTTCACTATGGACACTGAGTAACCTGAAAGCGTGGAAACGCACCCCCCCCCCCCCCCCCCCATATCCATCTGCCGAACGAATACACGCAAGCACACATGTCTGTACGCGCGCACAGGGATGCAAACGTCCCCATCCGCCCTGCAGATACCTTCTACTAGATAATTTACTAGACATCATACCCACATGATGTACGTGTCAGCGTCACACACACCGGGACAGCGGACCATGTATCGTTTCCTGTGTAAGTTATCTTGGGGCCTGAATGTCCTCCTAGTTCCATAATTCTACTCATCAAAGAGCAATCTAATTTGGTTAATATTATGAGGAAGGCGCATACGCTGTGCATGATTCTAAGATCCCTCCATAACTCAGACTAATAAGTCCGCAAGGTGCACTCATCACACTGCTACAGTGTTACTCGTATTGGGAATCAGCTGCAAGCGCTGAATGGGGCATCCAGGAAGGGTCTGGGCCATACCGGTGCGGGATGGCCGGTGAAGTTGAGCACCAGCCGCGGCAGCTTCCGGGGAGACTCGGGGTTGGTCCAGATCGCCACGGAGCCGTCGCCCAGTCCGGCAAAGATGTAGCGCCGCGTGCAGTGCATGCTGGTGACGGAGGCGCCAACTGGGATGCGGTAGAGCACGCGCCCGCTGCGCGCGTCCCACATCATGATGTTGCCGTCCACGGAGGCGCTCACCACGCGGTGCTGCGGCAGCAGCTGGCAGTGCGTGATGGCCGCGATGTGCCCCTTCAACCTGATGCTGTCGTCTGCGGGCGAGCGCAGAGGGGGCAGCATGATGCAGTGGCGCGCTCAGGTCATATCATTGGGATGTTGCGGATGAAACCACCCCTTGGGTGACACCACAGCGGCGGATGTTGGGCCATACAGTATCGCCCCCGCTAAGGTCACATAATGGCGGCATGTGATAAACCTTGCCTAACCCAGGGTGACTCCACCTCACAGCCCCCGGGAGCAGGATCGGTGGGTGTGTGGCGTATAGACCAACTGAGACACGAGAGGCGCTTGCGCTGCTGAATGACGGTGGCCACTCCACAGCGGCAGAGGTGGACCGCCAGACGCGCACCTGTGGTCCCCGCCAGCACCTGGCAGCCGCAGCCGGGCTCCCACCCCTCCTTCACCAGCTTATCAGTCGTCTCCCACACGCGCAGGTCACCGGACTTGGTGCCGGCCACCAGGCGGTCCCCGTCATAATCAATAGATGTCACCTCGTCGTCCAGCCCGATATACCTGCCGGCGAGGGGCATGTGCCCAGCATTGTCAGGCAGCACCTCTCAACAACCCCCTGGCAGATAGGTGCGTATTGGAGAAAGTAGACAACTTGAACTCAAACTGGTGGAGAGGGAGACGGAGACAGTACCCGCGCGTAGAGCTGCAGGCGGCCTAGGGGCATCACTGCCCCGAATCGGGTAAACAGCTTGAGGTAACGTACTGCTTGAGGGTAAGTCAAGAGTAAGTTAACACTAATTGGTGTTATAGACAAAATCAACAATAAGGAGAAGGTGGGAGGAGGGGGAGGGGGGTTCACGCACTGTCGGATGCAGCGCGCCGTGGTGGCGGGGACATCGGTGGCATCGTCAGGGTAGAGGTTGCTCTCCGTGGACCGTCCGCAGAGGCCATCCACGATGTAGCACTCCCCGGTGTGAGAGCCGCAGGCCACGGACTCCCCATGCAGCCGCAGCCGGCGCACCCACACGTCCAGCAGCGCCACGGTGTGATGCGTGCAGCGGCCCAGGCGCCAGTTGGTGGCGCACTCCGCGGTCTCCGCCTCCCGCAGCCCCTGGATCCGGCTGCTGAGCACACCGAAGTCGAAGCTGTCGCCAGGGGAATCCTCGGGGTCGCCGCCCTGCCCGCTAGAGGAGGGCCCGTCGCCGCTAAAGCCAGCGTGGCAGATGACTGCCCCGCCGCGCCGCTGCCGCGCAGCGGCTGGCTCGTAGACGAGGCTTCCTGCTCTGCACGCACGCCCTCCGCTCACCCCCTGGAAGCGGGGCACTGCAGGCCGTCACCACAGGGCTCCTGGCCAGGAAGGGCAAACGACCCAAGAAGTCACCTGGGGTGTGTCCGCTGACTGGGAATACAAGGACAGAAAACAGTCCAACACTGTCCGCCTCTGTAAGAATTACGATCCGAACGGAGACATCGTAAAAAAATAAACCGCGCGCCGAAATATAATAAATAGTATTAAAAAATAATGAAAACCGAACCGAAGTGAATATCGATACTATATGGGGGGTAACCCGATCAAACTAAAAGCAATTCCCTCCGTAGTTTGAATCAGCGGGAGATACTAGTACCACGTACATTGATGCCGGCCGTAGTTGGAGTCCGCCCCCCCCCCCAACTTCCCCTCCCCCTCCTGTCCACAGGCTACCCGTAGAGACTAGTCCCCGACGCCTCGCTTCGTGCAAGATCGGGGTTGTAATAGGGATGAGCCGCCCCGGGTTTGGGGGGTTTGGGGCCGAGGGAGAGGCGCGACGTGCTGCGCGGAGGAGCGTAATTAATATCGCGAGGATGTTATATGCGCGGCCGTGGGTCGCCACGTCAGCATCCCCCGCCCGGTCCTAGTCCCAGTGTTTCCTGTCGGTGTGCCATACGCACGAGAATGCGTCGCGCCGAGCAAGGCGCATTGCGTTTCCTGCCGGCCAAACTTGCGCTGCTGAGGGGTCGGCCGTAGCCGCGGACGTGCGTTGCCATCGCAGCCCTGGATAGCGCAGCCACCGTGCGTGGGATGATGAGGACGACCTGGAACTGCTTATGGGCGAAATGTGCCGGGGTATGTAACCCGTAATCCTCAGTGGCTAGCACCAACGCTCCAAGCCACGACAAAGAAACAGTACCTGTACCGTACCCGCCGTAGTTCACTCTACGTTAAAAAATAAAAAACGGTACGGGTTACGTGCCACGTGCGAATACACGGGTCAAATCCTCCAACTTCACTTCACTCCACTTCAGGCTGAATAATTAGTCGCTACTTCACGATGAATGATAATATAGATATGATACATTAGTGCATTCTCTTGGCGCTCTCCCTGTAACCAAAAAGTATAATATGGATACATGAGCTAGGCGCAAAAGGCGGCGATCAGGAAACCACCAGGCGAATAGGCTATAGGAAACGTCCACTACGATGAATAATAATTCCGGACAATTTATAACCCTTCGCGTCGCGGAATGCTGACGAGGCGTTGGGTACCGGGGCTATCTCACATATCAAATGACCCGCGCTACTGTTTTTTTTCTCGCCCCCGGGACAGGACTGGCACCAGTGAAACCCTTGCAGCGTCTCTACGACGGCCGTTTAGGCAGCAATCCAGTGCCGCGCTATATTCGTACTAGTCGCTAGTCGCTAGTACTATACAGTAAAATAATCACAGTACCCGGGTACGACACGCCCGTATTTTACACCATCACAGGATAGAAGGCGCGTACTGCACGCCTATAGCATGGTGACTACCACCTGTCGGTTGCTTACACCGTTGTAACTACTCACCAGCAACACGTCTCGTCTCCCAGCCGACCCCTTGCGATTGGCCGCGCCCGCCACCTCGCCTTGTCGGCAATGTGCTCCCTCAAACAGAGGTTATGGGCCCTCCAAGCATCACATCGTCGCGTTCCACTCGCGCCTCACTACTCCACATAGCCGTAGCGTCATTCGACCGCCCTATTGGCACTGCGTCCGTCTTTTCCCGCACCATGTTGGCGGACCAGAACGCAAGCGGCCAGCCGCTCAACATCACCCAAGCGGACCAGGCTGCCATCCGGCGCATGGCCCATGAAGAATCCGAACGTCTCTTTTGCGACACAGTTTCCGAGCGTGTGTCCCGGGTTCGCTTGGAGCTGGACGCCAAGCACCGGGGCCAACTCGCCGCCCTCCAGGCGAATACAAGCGAGCCATGGCGGGGACAACTAAACTACAAACACCCACTGCGGCCGCCGCCATCGGGCCCGAATATGGTATATATGCCAGGCTCACCGTCGCAGCACCCGCCTCTCAGTCCGTCAGCCTGTTATTCAGCAATTCTGTCGGAATACCGCCGGTCTACGACCGAAACACTGCTCGCTGGTCAATCTACAACAAGCACTTTATCAATTTCATGCGCCTGACTAACCCCTCGTACCCGGCCATGCGCAGTATTTGCCCTCGTCTAACCTCCGATTCCGAGTACTCCGCCTTTCAACTACACCAAATGTTTGGTATGCTCTCGATAGTCGTGGCGGACGACCCGACCGCCTCGCTCACCCTTCAGAATCTTGAGCAAGATCCGCGGAGTGGCAGCAATCAGACTCGCTGGCCATCACCGTCGCATGGACACGTCTCTATGGCTTGCTCGACCAGCCGCCTGGTGGGCTTGCTCCTCAGACAAGCTCATGACGACACAGTCGGCCGGGGAGATCATTCCCGACTGCCTCCAACGCTTGCATCGCTGCTTTCACGGGCTCGACGACACGCGCATGTAGCACTGCACACACATATTATGCACGAGTGTCTCGTCATCGCAGGTATACTCGCCAACCTTCACTCTTGCTACGGGTCGAACAAGGACAAAATCATCGCTCCGCTCGACGAGACACTTGCCGTGGCCGTCCCCTTCAAAGTTTCGGCCATGCCGTCGCGTCATACCGCCGAGCACTCGACACGCACATCAATTGTCAAACCAGCTCGAAAGGACGCCTAGGCATTTGCTGCTGCCATCTCCGCCACTGTAGTGCAAAAAACAGTTCGACAGGCGCTCAAGCACCAAGACAAAGGCAAGGGCCAGGCTGGCAATGACAACGCCCCCCCTGCATCCCTGCTACAGTTGCATCGCTGCTTAGGTCCATGTTGCCAAGGCCACGTCGTTGGGCCCGGAGGGCGGGGGATGCTGGAGGGGTCTTTCGAGCCTTCTTACGTAGGCACATTGCTCTACATCGGGGTTGGTTGTGGCCAGTGTTGCCGCCGAGTTCTCCCGCCTCCCGGACCTGGCTGAAGGGGTGTATGAGTAGTTCCGGACGTTTACTATGAGTAGTACCACCCGGACGTTTGCTGATAGGATTTGGACTCCGATTTTGGGAGCTGAGGGTGCGGATCAGATTCGTCACAGTCCGGCCGCGCGACTCTTCGTCCATAGCTTGTTGTTGGGCCACCAGGTCGCCGGACAATAGGGCCACGTGGGTGGCATTGTCCGTGCGTGCCGGAGGGGAGGCCGGTTAGGAGCAGGTGGGATGGGCGTTGCAATACGCGTATCTGGCGGCGGATTGCTGGTGGGAGTTGGGTGCCCGCGTTTTTTTTGCAGTTGCGACCGTGCGGATCGCTAGGTGTTGTACTCTGCCGCCCCTCAGCGTGGCCAAAAAAGTGCCGGCCCCGGCTTCTGAGGCTTCCCAGCAAGCGGGGTGCCCGTGCTATGGGAGAGAAATGCGGCTTTTGAGCTTGATTGAGCTTCAGAGGAGACGCATACGAGCGCAAGCGAACGGCCCAAAACGCCATAAACATGATGAATACCCGGGGGGGGGGGGGGGGGGGGGGTTAAAACCCGCGGCGGTCCCCCTTCCGGAGGCAGCTTGTGCGGCAGACTGCCTAGACGCGTCCATGGTGGTTGTAATGGTGTCCTCTTGGAAGGCCTGCTCTTCACGCCACCGTTGGCGCAGGCCGGCAGTTGGCATGGTGGTGGGTCGTCCGGTCGTCGGACGGTCCACCGTTTTGCAGGAGGATCACACTACCAGTACAGTAGGCGCGCCGGCTCGCCCGGATATAGTACATATGCAGTACTTCGCCCGGTGTTAAGGGCCGCCCGGCTGGGAAGTGAGAAGTTACAGCATGCATTGTCGTCAAGGACTTATGCCGCTACTTCACCATCAAGGCTGCGTACGCCCCTGACATGAATCAGATGGGTGCCACCACCACCATGTCTCATGAGCACCTCCGCCGCCACTACGCTACCTTGCCAGTGGTTAGCATGGAAGTCAATCGCGGCTAGTGGGATGCCGCCGGTGGCGATCCCACTGCTGCCGCCCGGCACGGAGCTCTCCGTCTGACCATGCAGAACGGACTTCACAACATCCAGGCACCATCAGCACCTCAGACACCCGTAGCTTCTATGTCCTTGCTACCGCGGTCCACCTTCCCCGCCCATTGATGAGTCCCTTTGGCATCTGCGTCTTGGCCACCATGGTATGGACGCCATGATTGCGTGCTTGGGCTCTGCGGACATCACTGAACTTTTCTCCACCGAGGCTAGCTTATCCGTGCTAGAGTGCGAGCCATGCATTACGAAGCTCCGACATGCCTCCATCCGCATCAAGCCCGGAATCAAAGCCACTGCATGCTTCCAATCGTTCAGTTTAGATGTGTATGGGCCAATCGATGTCCGTGCATAGGTGGCTGCAAGCTAATATTTAGTGCAATAGTTCACTTCTCCAACTATCTCTGGCTCGCCGCCTTGCAATCCTAACGCGAGATCACCTCGCAGCTCTCAATCTCTATCCAACATCTACACACCAAAGGCATGGCCTCACTGCTTTTGGCCCCACCATCAAGTTTGACTGCGATCTCAACTACCGTGACAAATAGTGTGTATCCGCTGTGAATTCGGGTTTTAGGGTTTAGGGTTTAGGGTTTTTAGGGTACGCAGAGACCTTTACAGCGCCATATGCTCATCACAATCTTTCCAAGGAGTGTCATTAGGAAAGCATGGCGCAGACTGCCATCTGCATGATGGTCTACTGAAATATCTCACGTAAATAGTGGGCCTTGACCATCGCCACGCTCGGTACTTGTGCAACCGCCGCCACTCCCCCGCAGCCAATGGTGACAACGGCGGTGTGCCACATGCGGGCATCGGCGCGCCGGTTGACCTCAGCCTACTCCGTGTGTGGGACTGCCCTCGAAAATCGTTTCCGCCTCAAGGTAGCTCGAGCCCCATGCTCTCTGTTGCATGCTCATCGGCAACTGCGATGATAGGCGCATGGCTATTGGGTACAAAGTCTTCCCACTTGTCGCCTCATTCGCACTTTCCACGTCGCCATCAATGAACTGAAACATGCCCACCCATCCATGTGCACAGCTGCCCACATGTGTTCTCAGCCCCATGTGGTTTCGGAGCACAGCAAAAGCGTGGAGGCCCCTGTGGTTTCGGAGTTTCGGAGCACAGCGAAAGCGTGGAGTCCCCTATGGTTTGGGAGCACATCACCGGTGTGTCTGCTCATACGGTTTGGGGGGGGGGAGGGGGGCATATTCTCCTCCTTCGACAGGCCGGAGCTTCGCGGCGGGGGCGGCCACATCATGCTCCACATTCCAATTGCCATCCAAAACTTCATCTTCCCCATCCGAATTTCAGACAGTCCATAGACAGCGAGACACCCCATGCCTCACCATGACCAACAAATCTACCACAAGCTAGCCGCGTCCCGGAAACCATCGGCTAAGCCATGGCTAGCAAGTATGGCCCCCTTTGGCGCATAGCCATATTAAGCGAGTTGCACTCCCTTCAGCAGAACGGATCATTCCGAATAGCCAATATACGAGGTGGCAGAAACGCCATAGGAAATGAGTGGGTCTTCAAATTCAAAGCCAACGCATAAGGCAACGTTCGTCGTATCAAGGCCAGAATGGGAGCTCCAGGCTTCAGCCGGCCCCCATTAGTATAGACTACTCTGCCACCTTCGTGCCGGTCATCAAGCTCAGCACTATGCGCACATGCATGGTAGTGGCACCTCATCGTGGAATGCACATGCACCATACTGACATATTGAGACAGCCTTCCTAAATGCCCTCCAGCCTCCATGAGCACATCTACATGAAGCAGTCCAAAGGAGCTGAGGATGGGACGCATAGAGTGATGATGATGTTGAAGAGCATCTACGGAATCAGACATCCAGGGAATGGTACGAGCTCATCAACAAAACCCGCACTGACCTTGATCTCAAGCGGTCCCACGCATACACTAGTCTCTACCATGAAACACCCCAAGTATAATGGATGTTTCCCATAACTGGATTGTAGACGTCTACCTTGGCGACCACACGGTCGAAGAACGCGGGACGGTTGCCGTCGACGATGCGGGCCACACTAAACATCTGAAAGCCATCGCCCTTGAAACTGCGAACCCAGGTAAAACCTACACACCCCCAATAACTGTCAAATCCCACCGGCCCCGCTTTGAAACTGATAAAGCCTTCGTGACGTCCGTACTTGTCAATGACCTGCTACTATTGAATCCAAAACTGACCGGATACCCAAAGATCAAACCCGCTACTATGATGCTAGATAGCGGTGCCTCTAAAATTGAAATTGAATACAACTGCTAGTCTGCTGCGTCCACTGGCGCAGACTGAGTTGTTCTTAGGACCTGCTATCTCTGACCATGATAGGGGACACTAGGTGTAATTACAGCTCAAGCTAACGGCCTTCCTCCAGTGTGCCCAAGCCCCTCCCTCCTTGCAGTGGGCTGAAGCTAGGACAGTAGCGCCCCCCTACTGTCCCTACCTAAGTCAGGCCTATCCCATTCAGAGCTCAGCATGCAAGCTGAGGCAGCCGAAGCGTCCCGCCTGCAGCTACCAAGGTGAGATGGTAGAAGGGGGCTGACCAGAATAGCTATGTGGTGCTCAATATTTATCCACCGCTGAGCCGGCTTGTATGATTGGTGGGGGCTGCGATACCGACATGCAACTGGGTAGGTGTTGCCTGTGGTGGTTGTGGGAATCAGCGGTGTGTGTTCAGTGTGTGTGGTGAGTTTCCGGGTGTGTGTTGGTGTATGAGCTGCACCGGGCACAAGGTTAGTGGTGGGCGGTGTTATTGAGTCAGCTGGCTTGGTCGTTGCTGCAGTGGCTCGCTCAACTGCTTACTGGTGCGTGCTGCTAGACGGGTGGGCTGCATCATCGTCCGTTTCTCACTCGCTGTCTGAGCCGCGGGTTCCAGAGAGGCGTGGCTTGCTCCTGCTGCCGTTGCGGGTGGCTCCGTCCGAGCGGCTACGGCCCCTGGGCTTCTTCTTATGTTTAGCTGTTGTGGCTGCCTTGCCCTTGCATGCCGGGGTGGGCTGGCTGGGGTGACGTTCCAGCTGGACGGAGAGGCGCTGTGGGTTGCGCAGCTGGTGTGACTCCGCTGTGAGGCTGGCCAGTTCGGCGGCTATTGCGGGTTGGCTGGCATGAGAGGACTGTGCAAGCAGCTCTGTGGTTGCGGTGGTGAGGCGGTGAAGTTCTGCCAAGCGTTCTGTGGTGCCATTGGGTGTGCCCTCCCGGAATGTGCGGTGCACTGTTGAGCGTTGGGGGGAATCGAGGGATATGTCAGTCAGACATGGTGTCTCTGCTGCCGCACGCTGGTCGGTGTCCACCTCCATGGCGCCGTAGACGTTGTCCTCGTAGTTGAGTTCGAGTTCTTCTTCGTCGTCCGCCTGCGCTCCATGCATGGCAGTTGCCGCTGAGGCTGTGGCTGTAGGCGCAGGGGCTGGGTGGGCTGCTCGGGGGGCGCGCTCCGTTGCTGCTCGGTGGCTGCCACTGCGTCTGCCACCGCTCCTCGCCTCGGTGTTATGTGCTCGAACCCACGGGGGGGAGCGTCGCGGACTTGGGGTGTGGTCTGGGCTTTGGGGTCGCGGGAGGTAGCAGTTGGTTTGGGCCTGCTGGTGGTGGGGCTGGCGATGTGTCGGTAGGGCGCCTCTCGGTTGGTGTCGGAGCTGGCGCGGCCTTGATCTTCCCGCACGTTGACACTGTCTTGCGCCAATGTTCTGTTCTATCGGTGCCGCGGGTGCCGCCGATGATGCTGTGGTGGTGGGCGGTCAGCTGCAGGGTGAGGGTGTAGACTAGGCGTCGGGCGGATTGTAGGGCGAGGGACGTTGCGGCGGTCTTCCGAGCCTTCTTACGCAGGCCCATTGCTGCGCGTCGGATCTGGTTGTGGCTAGTGTTGCCTCCTAGTTCTCCCGCCTCCCGGACCGTCTGGCTGAAGGGGTGGATGAGCATCTCCGATGGGTCGAACTCGGACTCCGTGAGGTAGATGACGATGGTGCGGAGGCGTATCGCCCGCAGTAGTGCGACAGGGGAAGTGAGGGCCACTGCTAGGCGCAGGGTGTCCGCGAACTCCTCGTCTTCTTGGCCGAGGGAGATGGCGCATAGGTTGTCGTCTCCCACTCGCAGCAGCGTCGGTTCGGTGTGGTAGTGGTACATCTCGACGCCGGCAGCTGTCATGGTGTCCGTCAGCCATCACGCGTGTTGCAGCTCTGGAGGTGTGTTGATGCGCTGGCTGATGGTATTTGCGATGGCCTCCGCCAGCTGCCCCACCGCCGGCAGCTCCAGGTTGGCTAGGGGGCCGGTGCAGATCGCTTTGGCCGTCAGTGCGCATCGGAAGAATTGTTTGGATAGGGCCGGGGCCAGTACTCTTGGGAGCGGGGTGGTTGCTTGGCTGGTCCTCTCGGTCCTCGATGTGTTATGCTGTGACCTGGATGATCACTGCTCGGCCTTGCGACTGGTCGCCAAACGGCAGCGCCAGTACTGCGTCGCGGCACACGTCCTGTAGTAGGCGCGCCGCATCGGGATCAAGGAGTTTGAGGCGCACCGTGTCGGGCGAGCGGCGGGCTTTCCATACCTCGAGAACCTCCATGAGGGCCAGTAGTGTGCGGGTCGGGGGGCAGATGACGGCGTCGTCTGCGTCTGTGTCGGCCTCGTACTCGGCCCATGCTCACACTCCAGCGAGTGCCATGACGTTTGCTGGTGTTGCCGCCGATTGGTCTGTCGCAGCTTCGCTTGGCTGGGGTTGGTCGTACGCCGGGAGGAGGCCCTCCGCAAAGTGCAGCCACATGTCGGCCTCAGTGATGCCTCTGAACGAAAGGGAGCGAAGCCACACATTCTGTACCGGTCGCTCAATGTCGTCGAGGTGCGGCGCTCCGAGCAGGCGGGTGGAGCAGCGGCGGCCCTGGCGGTCGAGGATCGCTGTGCCCTCTCCTATCCATTGGGTCTGTAGAACGCTCGCGGCTGCGTCTCTGCGGGCCAGTCGTAGGATGACGGACCCGGTGGTGGTGGTGAGCCTAGTGCCACTCGGTCCAGTGGGGTCGGCGGCGGCGGGCTTGGGAGGGGGTGTGTTAGGGTTACCACTATAACCCTACCTGCATACTCATACCCACCATACTCGTAAGCACATGCATGTTTGTACATATATATCTATATATATATATATATATACTCATTTCTGTACTACCCGACATCTGCTCAATGCCCGCACGCCACCAGTACCTATTACACGTCTTACATACGTACGGCCACGTTACGCTCGCATGCTTCTACCAATGCCCGAGGCTGTCTGCAGCAATCCCCGATGACTTCAAGACTAGATCGCATCTCCAAGCCTAGCACATGCTTGCAACTGGCTGCCATGCCAATAGCTGCGTGTACGCCTCGGTACACTGTAACAATTACCTTTGCTGCAAGCCTTTTCCCTCTCTTCACTAAAGCCTTTTGCTTAAAGCTAACATTGGTTTCGGAGCAGCTCTGGTTAAAGATCCTCGCCGCGCTTCCACCGCGTATGATTGTATGATCCCCCCCCCCCCCCCCCCTACCTGCCATCGTGAACGACTAGCCTGTCACTGCCGCCGCCGCTGCCGCTAACCATCGAAGTGCAGATCGACACCGCTCGGTGGCCCGTGTAATCCGGGCCACCGAGCGGTGTCGATCTGCACTTCGATGGTTAGCGGAACTATTGAATCCCCGTATTCCACATCTAAGCCCCGGCGTTACTCACTTCGAAATACCACTACTCTAAGATGCCCATGTACCACCCGGCAAAACATTTTGTCTTCCACCAACCTACCTGCCGAGTTAGAAGAATATATAAGAATTTAACCACCGTATTAGACAAGGATTTATTGGGTAATCATTTCCGCCTTTTTGCTGCACATGTCATATTTGCCCAACATGACAATATGGGCATGCGCATGTGCATTGACTATCGTCAGTTGCATAGATATACCCGTCAAATAGGTTTCGATCCCGATACCACGCGCCGCCATGTTCTTAGAAATGCTCGCCGGCGATGCCGCGTTTACCCTCAACCTAATTTTCGTCGTCTAACGCCACCTTGGAATAAAATATGGACGCTGACGAAGCATTATTAAAAACTCAGTTCGGTTATTACGAATTCCTACTCAGGCCATTTGGCATGTTCAATGCCCTGTCGGTGTTTCAACAATAATGGATGAGTAACGGTTTGCAGTCGATTACAACATGTTTATTCTTGTGTACTTTGATGACGTTTTGGTATCTAGCATCTTCCTCGATGAACACATAATACACCATACATCACGCTTGTTTTACTCGCCAACACCACATACTGTCGCGACTCACTGCGTAATCTCCTAAACCAAGAACGAACTCGAATATTTGGGCCACTAGATAGGCAATGCGGCACGCGTCCTTCCATTAAAAAAAAAAAAACGTTGTTGCACTTCGCGAATTGAGCCCCGCCTGATATTGCAAAGCAGATACAACGATTCCTCGAAGTCGGAAATGTTTCTTTCAAATGTTTTCAGAAATAGTCTCGCAATATATTATGTTGTCCCAATATATACAGTTTAATGGAAACAGCGCAAACATATATATGTACGTTGCCTTTCACGCAGTTACACCATATAAGCTCTGAATACGCTTTAGGCGCCGTGATACTTCAGCAAAATGCAATAGGACACCTCCGACAGTGCGCTTATTAGACCAAAGCTTCACAATCTACCCATATACCAGATGCCCCAACTACGCCCAAGAACTTTGCCGCGTGGTTGCACTTTGACCAACTGATGGAGCTATATAGCAAATAGTTCTAAAAACACGGTTATACCACGCTATGCCATTCTACACCACCTGCCCGTCTAACCAACGTTTAAGCCGCCGTCACTCACTATGGCTCCGTATTGTTTTACCATATCAAGCAAACCAACCCCGTACCTGAAGCACGTGCTAGACATATTATAGTTACCGCAATATAATAAGCTCTTAAAGTGAAGCCCGGTCTCGTCGCCCGGATTCGCCACAGCTATACTACCAAAGCAAACTACTACGCTAACCGTATCCCCAGTTGCGTTATTAATTCCAACAACAGTTTATTGTGCAAGATGTCTAATATCGTATGCGTGCCCACCTAAATTAATAAAAGCCCATCTTCAATTGTCATTTCGAAATTACTTGACGCACGCTGCCGGTCATCTTGATAGCGCACGCACTCGCGCCACCATTCGGAAAACTTATGGTGACCCATTATGCGCAACATACTTGCCCACCTTGACCACCTACACATAATCCCATACAGCAGCACATAGGCTCCGTCTCTCCCGTCCGTACAAGCGCCCGCTCCTAGGCAATTATTCCCATAAACTTTGTGTACCATGCCGCCCTCTGCGCAAGTGAATTTGCCACTATAGCCACACGTGTACGCACATTCACGAAACAAGCCCGCTTCATCCCGTGTAGTATCCACTGTGACGCTCCTCAGCTTGAAGTCCCGCTTATTTATTGACAATCTCTTCCGCCGCCACGCCATGTTTGCGGCCGTAGATGACCGCGGTCCCCGCTTCACCTCGGTTTTGGCAAAATATGTTTCGCTCGTAAATGCTCTTTACGTAATGACAACTGGCCCCGCTTATCCCTCGCCGATTTCACTTATAACAATGCCAAACATTCCGCCATTAAAATGCACTCCATTTGATGCCCGCCGCTCCGCGCCGGCATGAACCCGCTCACGTCCGCTATCTTGATATGCCAACCTGTCGACCCCGCGGATTGCATTATTAAAAATCGCACAGAAATATAGGATGCCCACGCCTTTGTCTAGGAACACTGCTTCGACATCAGCCGGTTCGATGATTTCGTTACATCAGCCCATACCCCATTGTACACTGATTTCCTCACATGCATGCCAAACCGCCTACCACATGCATGCCTCCGCCTACCACCTGCTATGGCCTCTCATCCCAAATTCCACGAAACCTCAGTTCAAGCTATATTCTAAAATACGTGTTAAGATGGTAGACGATTCTGTCCGTAAACAACTTCCCTTCGACAAATGTTTACTGCAACCCATTATCGTGCTCTGTCCGCAAAATACCCCGCCCGTTTTCGTTTGCGTATCCCTTAGGTCAACTTTTTGGGGCCGGGATGGAATGTTAGGGTTACCACTATAACCCTACCTGCATACTCATACCCACCATACTCGTAAGCACATGCATGTTTGTACACGCCACCAGTACCTATTACACGTCTTACATACGTACGGCCACGTTACGCTCGCATGCTTCTACCAATGCCCGAGGCTGTCTGCAGCAATCCCCGATGACTTCAAGACTAGAATCGCATCTCCAAGCCTAGCACATGCTTGCAACTGGCTGCCATGCCAATAGCTGTATAAAGCCGTGTACGCCTCGGTACACTGTAACAATTACCTTTGCTGCAAGCCTTTTCCCTCTCTTCACTAAAGCCTTTTGCTTAAAGCTAACAGGGTGGGGGGGCGGCGAGTCACCACTATGACGTCTCATGGTAGGATTTGAACGCCGATTTTGGGGCTGAGGGTGCGGATCAGGTTCGTCACAGTCCGGCGACTCCTCGTCCATGGCTTGATGATGGGCCACCAGATCGCCGAACAGTAGGGCCACATGGGTGGCATCGTCCGTGCCAGCGGGGAGGCCGGTTAGAAGTAGGTAAGATGGGCGTTGTAGCACGTATATATGGCGGCGGGTGGCTGGTGGGAGTTGGGTGCCCGCGAAAATTTTTGCAGTTACGACCGTGCGGATCGTTGGCTGTTGCACTCATCTGCCGCCTCGTAGCGCGGCCAGAAAGGTGCCGACCCCGGCGTCATGTTGCTCCTCAGATTTGTCTGTGTCCATGCTCGCTGTGGTGGTGTCCTCCTGGAAGGCCTACCTGCTCTTCACGCCACTGTGGGCGCAGGCCGTTAGTTGGCCTGGTGGTGGGTCGTCCGGTCGTCGGACGGTCCGCCGTTTCACAGGAGGCGCTACCAGTACCTGTACCAGTACCAGTAGCCGCGCCGGCTCGCCCGGATTTAGTACATACGTTGTACTTCCCCCGGTGTTAAGGGCCGGCTGGAAAGTGAGAAGCGGTGCCTTTGAATAATTTATTGACGATGGTTATGCACAACTAAACTCATCCGCACCACCCCCTTGACCAATAAAATCCGTGTTGTTATGGCCGATGGTCGCATTCCACTCTCCGCTCAAACATGCATCCTAAAGCTCGATATTGACGGATTCACGGTTACTATCGAATTTATCGTTTTCAATCTACAAAGCGCATTTGACTGTGTCCTTGGATTATCGTTTCTAAAACAACCTAGACCCAATGTCGTCTGGCCTTCTGGAAAGCTCAGAAACCTTCCCTAATGGTCATTGTATTATCTGCCATGCTCAACCCAGCAAGAGAATCGAACGTAGACGATATCGTACACGCCAACGCCATGGCCCGAGAAATATAGCGTAAAGACCCGGCTATTGTATTTCTGTGCGCGATACTTAAAGAGAACGATGGACGGTACTGCTGCGCCCACAAGTGCCGATTTAATTAATGCTGATATAGCCTCCATTACCACGGACCAATCCCCCGATTATACCAAAAACTGCAGTCGCTTCTGCTAAGACAGTAATCGATCTGCCACTCGCTGGAGTATGTTCCCAGATCTCACCTTATTGGCTTTGACATGGAAATCCCGCTAGCTCCGGATGCTAACGTACTACGTGGCAAAGTGTATCGGCTCTTGCCTGCTGAAATAGTAGGGTTAAAAAATTAACCGGTTTCCTAGACAAGGGCTTTATTCGCGAATCTTTCTAGCCCTTCGCTTCACCTGTGCTGTTTGCCAGAAAGGGCAACGGTGGTTTACGCATGTGTATCGACTACCGCCAACTCAATAAATTTACAAAGAAAATTGAATATCCTCTCTTAAATGCGGAGCAATTGTTGGATATGCTTTACGGTGCCTCCGTCTACTCTGCCCTTGACCTTGCCCTAGGATATCACCAGCTTTGATATCCAGAAAACCTCGTTCAAGTGCCAATTCGGACAATTTGAAATTGTGGTTGTGCCGTTCGGTTTATCAAATGCCCCTTCGGCATTCCATGTGACAGTTACACTGAATTGTAACCTGTCATGCGCTATCTTTGGCATAATACAGTACGAGAGCCGGTACCACTGAATGATGTACATTCTACGGGTACTAGAGTACGAGTGCGCGCATGTCACGCGCACGAGTACTCGTATATCGGCCTGCTGTATTATATATAATTATGTCTGCCTGTCTGTCAGATATATTCTATTCCTTGACAGTGCAGGGGCATATGTTATGTATTGCCGTACAATGACGGGGCTGACGTTCTGCCTTCAGTCTGACTCTCCATGGTGACGCCCTTTGCAGTGGGCGTGCTGCTAGTGGTCGGCATGGCCTGATGGCCAATGCCGACGATAGCTAGATTATTAGTAGCAGCGGGTGGTGACAACTTGTAACAATTGTTCTATGCTGAAAAACACTGTAGCCTCTCGCCTCTGCACCACCACTGCACACCACCTTTGTTTGTCCTTGCAGTCTCTATCCGGCTGAGACTGTCGCACTGGTTTCGGAGCGAGTGTTAGCTCCAGAATCTTCAAGTCTTCCACTGCAAGTACTCCTCGTTTGTTGTATAATGAGTGACGTGATGAGGCGCAAGTTTTCGCGCGCACAACTGGCGGCTCGAGAGCGGGACGCAGACACTAAGCTACCCTTCGACTACGGTGTCACAGCATCTGTGATTGTTACTTCAGGCACTGGAGCTGGTGCTGAGCGTGACATTATGATGACTGTTGAACCGAATCATAATAACATTGCTTTTTTGCCCTGTGGGACCTCGACGCTTATCGACCTGTCAGTTCGCGAACTCGCAGTACGTATGCTGCAAACTGAAACCGGGATCACGATGAATCCGGCTGACCTGAATCTGTTCGACTGTGTGACTATCGATGGAACCGACTGCTTTCTGTACGAGGCTCGAGTGAATTATTATGAGCTGAAGAATGATACTCGTTGGCCATACCGTGCTGAGCAGCTGGTGAACGATAATCTGATACCGTTTGTTGGACCTCAAGTAGCGGTCGACCCGCCTGCTGATAATGGTCCTCGTTTCCCTGATCGAATCACTGTCGAACCTGGCAATGGTCGCCCGTCATATACTACCGAGATAGCTGCGCACCTGCGGGGTAAATGGTGTCGTGCCGTTCCCTATGTCGCATCGCAGGCTATACACTCGGCAGTCGTCGACAAGTGGTCGAACGTGTATAGGGCCGTGTCGACTTCTGGTATATGGACCAACAAGAGTTACCCTGGCGTACCTGTTACTGTACCGTTTCGTTTTGGCTTCGACGAGTCACCTTTGTGGGAGGTCGTCAATGACTATATGGCTGTCGACATATCGACTGAGTTCGACCGGCTGGAGGTATCGCGACCTGTACCGTGGTATGAAAAGCCTGAGGCGAAGCTTACTGAGTCGCAGCGTAAGTCGGCACAGCAGCAGCCTAGGATCGACGACGACGACATCAATGCTCTCGACATTTGGCTTCATAGCATACCCGAGAGGCTGAGCCAAGTCGGTTTAAAGTGTGATTCACCTGCAGGACTTATGTTTGTCGTGCAGCAGCTGAAAGGACGACTGCAACGCTGGTGGCAGTCGTATGCAAATAAACCTGAAGCAGAACGTCCTGCTACTGCTACCGCGTTTGTTACAGCGTTACGCAAATCAGCCCAAGTACCTGATCTTCAGCGAGAGGCGTGCATCAAGTTTAATTCGTTACTGCTGTTCAACGACCTGCTACTTCGACCGAGTTCGTCATAGCCGTTCGTATATCGGCTCAAGTACATGACCTTCAACGAGAAGACTGCATCTATAGCCTCATACGCATATGAATGGATGCATCTATAGGCTCATATGCATCTGCATCTGCATCTGCATCTATAGCCTGCAGGTGGTGATCACAGGACGTGCTGGAGCGCCCGCGACTTCCCCCGAGTACGCGCCAAGAATATTACGAAATACTGGCGATAGCTCGGCAGGAGCTGAGCAACGAGCCGACGACCGTCGAGTGTACGGCGGGCCTTTGTCATCCGGAGCAGCGGAGCTCGGCGCATCGCATGTTTGCTAACCGAGGAGAGGCGCGGAGGAGTCGACGTGTCGACGCGCTGATCGACGACCTTTGTTATGGTCTTTTCAGTGGCGACCGCTCCCTCGGCAAGTTGCCTCGGCACATCCAAGGTCAGTACGCACTTTACGCACTTTAGATGATGATGATGTACCGTCAGATTCTACTCGTGCCCCTGTAGATGCACCTACTGATACGTGTACTGGTAGTAAAGCATCTGATATAGATACGAAAAGCATACTCGTTCCAGCAACTCGAAACTGTCGGGTCGTCGTCGAGTAAAAGCTATATCCGTCGTAAATATGTCCAGACTTCTAGTACACATACTGGTGTTACCTGGAGACTGGTGGATCGTATCTTTGACCCCCTCTATGATAAGTATAAGTTTACTTTAGAGGGATGAGCAGATTATGCGGGATTGAATACCCATAAGGATCTGCCATTTTATTGTTGGTCAACGAATCAGTTTTAGAACGGGACTTAGCTGGTGAACGAGTATATATACATCCACCATGGAACAGAGTAGAACAAATTGCTGCTGCACACTTTGAACAGTGTCGTAAAGCTAATCGTGATGATACTCTGGGTGTTTTATACTACCAGCTTGGGATAAGTTTGATGCTAAGACAAAGCATTAGAAACTAATCCAAGAGTTCCCGGCTAGAACGCCTATGTTTACCCGTTTATCACCAGATAATGCTACTGTCCATATGATGTTCGCCCTGTGCCGTGGCCCATTCGTATATGGCTGGTGGACAATGAATGTAGTATACCTGATGATATTATGGATGAATCCTGCTCACCTAATGTTGATGGGGAGGTGTCTGCGGACACTCAGGATTTTAACGTGGAGTCAGAAAATGTCAACCAAAATATTTTTGACTCAGAAACCGTTAATGTGTCGGCTGATAATGTTGATAATGTATCACAACCAGCTACTGTGGCTTCATTAAGTAAATGGGACGATCCCGGGCCACTATTAAAGGTTGAAATCAGCTTAAATACTGGTGCTCATGTAGATGCATTGGTAGATAATGCAGCATCACTGAATTTTATTTCTGAGGACTTTGTCCGTAAAAATAATATTCAAATTGAGAAACTTCAGAAGAAAATTCCGGTTCGTCTTGCTAATGGTCAACGTGTGAGTTGTACACAGATCGTTACCATTACATTTGATATAGCAGGACACTCTTTTGAGAACCGAGTATTTATGTTCTTCGAGAACTCAATGTGGCTGATGTTGTATTAGGATTAACTTGGCTTGATGAAGCGCAAGTATCTGTACAATATGGGGAGAATCGTATCTTAACCCTAATTGATGGTACAGAAATCCAGTTTGAAACAATAGAACGCCGACCCGCATGTAGTTCGGTTTCTGCAATTAAATTGATGAAATTAATGCGGAAAACGGCGAGGGGAGGGAAAGCAAAGCCCCGTGTGGCTGAGTTCTATTCTGTCCAAATAAGTGTGATTAAGGATGACCCTAATCTGCATTTGGATGATGCAATGCTACCTGAGCATGAGGAGGCTGTTCGTAAAATTCTTTATGATGAATTTCCGGATGTGTTGCGACCGGTTGATAGTGCTCCGCAGCATCGACCATGGGACCATAAGATTGATCTTACTGGTACTATGAAGAAACAACGTCTCAATCGGTTGTCCCCGGCTGAGCGTGCCGAGTTAGATCGCCAATTAAAATCAGCTATTGAAGCCGGACTTGTACGTCCTAGTCAATCTGAGTTTGGCTCGCCTATTCTTTTTGTTAGGAAGGCGGATGGATCTCTCCGGTTATGTGTAGACTTTCGTGGTCTCAATGATGTTACTCGGAAGGATGCGTATCCCTTACCGCGTATTGATGAAACTCTTGATGAGTTGAGAAAAGCTCGATGCTATACCCATTTAGATTTAGCCTCTGGTTATTGGCAGGTTGCTATAGCTGAGGAGGATACATCTGATGGATTATTAAAATGAACTGTTATGCCATTTGGGTTATGCAATGCTCCCGCAACTTTCCAACGTATGATGAATGCTATCTTATGTCCCTTTTTGCGTAAATTTGTGGTTGTGTATCTTGATGATATTTGTATATATTCAGAGAATTATGTTGACCACTTTGAACATATATTCGTATGGTAGTGGCAAAATTATCTGAACATAACCTATGTTTGCAACTAAAGAAATGTTTCTTTGGTATGACATCTATGGAGTATTTGGGATATACTGTATCGGTGGTAAAAGTTGGCATGTGCCAAAAACTCAGAGCGAAGTGCGAAGTTTTGTACAATTTTGCAATTTTTACTCTAGGTTTATTCACCATTTCAGTGATCTAACCACTCCTTTGACAGATTTGTTACGTAAAACAAAACCAGCCGTTGTAGACTGGAGTCCTTACTGTCAGGAAGCTTTCGAGACTCTTCGTCTGCCGTTGATTTCCGCACCTTGTCTGACCATACTGTGGAAGTGGGCATTGATGTGACGTTCTACCGCAGCGACAGATGCGTCCAACGTAGGGCTAGCTGCAGTAGTATTGCAGGACTAGGGAGGAGGCTCTCAACCAGTGGCATTCTGGGCGCGGAAGCTGAATACAGCTGAGCGTGGGAATACTTACTCTGCTTATGACCTAGAGGCATTAGCCATCTGTGGGTCTATTAAGCATTGGATGTGTTACCTTGAAGGTTGCCGTCGATTCCTTTGTTTCAGACAATGACACCCTACGGCATTTGCTCAGGCAACCTACAGAACGGATGAATAAGCGCTAAGCTCGCTATGTTCGCGACTTACAGCCTTATGTAGGTTCGATGTCCCTTGCGTACAGAAAAGGCAAGTGGAATAAGGCAGATCCGTTGTCTCGTAGACCGGATTTGAAACCGTTAAGTTTCGGTGGCCTTTATTGGACCGGGGATGTGCCGGACGCGGTTGAGACACTTGAAGGTGTACACACCCCACTGTTTTCTGCCATAGCTTCTATGAGTGTGAGTGCTCTAAAGCTTAGTGATGACATACTCGACATGATAAAAACGGGGTATGTGGCAGACGACTTCTATTCCGAATGGGGGGGATGGATGAAGTCGGGACATGTGTCCAAACGCGACGGATTGTTTTGGAGACATAAATGCCTATGCATCCCTAATAACCGTCAGCTCATTAACAAAATATTGTATGAGCTACATGATACTACTGGGCACCGGGCTGTTCAGAGTACCTTGGCACGTGCCTTGGATCGTTTTGGTGGACACGTATACGTCATGACGTGAAAGCCTATTGTGATAATTGTCCAACCTGTAGGCGGGTACGTTCTCGTCCGCAGCCGGCAGCACCGACGCAGCCGCTTCCAGTGCCGCCACGTCCATGGCACTCGGTTGGTTTGGATTTCATTACCGATTTACCTGTGAGTAATGGTTTTGATGCAATGTTGGTTGTTGTATGCCATCTAACCCGTCAAGCACATTTTATTCCGACGATTAAAACTGTGACTGGTGAATATTCAGCTGAATTATTTCTGAAGGAAGTATACAGGCTGCATGGTTTACCAAGGGTTATAATTTCGGACCGTGATCCGAGATTTATGTCGTCTTTTTGGCAGACTTTGTGGCGTCGCCTAGGCACTAAGTTAAACATGTCTAGTGGCCAACATCCTGAAACGGATGGTCTGACTGAAAGGATCAATGCCATTGTCTGTGAACTGGCTCGAGCGTTTTGTTGCTTTGATGGCACCAATTGGGTTGATCAATTGCCGTTGATGGAATTTTCGTATAATTCTAATCGTGCACTTGGTATTGAGCATACACCGTTTGAGGTTAATTACGGATTTAATCCTGAAACACCTCCTGACTTATTGTTTGCCATGAGGCCCACAATACCTGTGTCAGTCAGTGCTCAACAGAAAATCCAGAATATAAAAGACATCCATGACTTAGTCAAATCGATTTTGGCAATTCATAAGGATGAGTTGACTGTTCGTCCTACGGAAAGGCAACAGAGGGATGTTCCCGTTTTCAATGTTGGAGATAAAGTGAGTATTGTAACTCGCTTTCTGAAAATCAAAGGCCAACCTAACCAGAAGTTAATGGATAGGCAGTTGGGTCCTTTTCCGATTATTGAGAAGATTGGCAATTATAGTTTCCGGTTGCAGTTGCCTCCGGGGATGAAGTTGCATCCGGTTTTCCATGTGAATAGTTTGCGGCCTTGTCCGACTGCATCTATTCGTCCGGTTGTGCCAATGGTCACGGGTTCTGAGGAAGATCCTGACAGCCAGGAGTTTGAAATTGAAAAGATATCCGCAGTCAAAGTTGGCTTGATGCCTGGCCGCAAAGGATCTCAATTGCAATTTCTGGTGCACTTTGTAGATAAAACTATTGCACATGTTTGGCATCGTTTGTTTGATGTAAAACGAACTGTTGCTTTGCAAAGTTTTCTGGATACGCCGATGTGGCTGCAATTTGCTGAGTCAGATGAGTTTCTGCAGCATGCGGCTAAATATCCGGCTAGAATTCCAACTGCAAATTGAATACTGCTTTATGTTGTCCAAGGGGGGAGAGATGTAGTGTGACAGTTACACTGTATTGTAACCTGTCATGCGCTATCTTTGGCATAATACAGTACGAGAGCCGGTACCACTGAATGATGTACATTCTACGGGTACTAGAGTACGAGTGCGCGCATGTCACGCGCACGAGTACTCGTATATCGGCCTGCTGTATTATATATAATTATGTCTGCCTGTCTGTCAGATATATTCTATCCTTGACAGTGCAGGGGATATGTTATGTATTGCCGTACAATGACGGGGCTGACGTTCTGCCTTCTGTCTGACTCTCCATGGTGACGCCCTTTGCAGTGGGCGTGCTGCTAGTGGTCGGCATGGCCTGATGGCCAATGCCGACGATAGCTAGATTATTAGTAGCAGCGGGTGGTGACAACTTGTAACAATTGTTCTATGCTGAAAAACACTGTAGCCTCTCGCCTTTGCACCACCACTGCACACCCACCTTTGTTTGTCCCTGCAGTCTCTATCCGGCTGAGACTGTCGCATTCCATCGTTGAATGAACTATGTTCTTAACCGCACAAAAAACACTTTCATCCTTGTTTACCTTGACGATGTCCTCATATTCAGCAACTCCCTCGATGCGTGTATACAACATCTTGATGTCACCCTTGACATGTTATTAGCTCGAAATGATATCCGCCTTCGTTTACCAAAATGTTTCTTTGCCAAAACTGAATTAGAATATCTCGGCCATATGGTCAATAGAACTGGACTCCGCCCCTTCGACAGTAAAGTCAAAGCCGTAAAAGATTGGGTCCGCCTCGAACCGTACAACAAACACAACAGTTTTGGGCTTTCGCAATTTTTACCGCCGCTATATTCACCGACACGCTCAGACGGCCGCTCCTTTACATGACATAATAAACACGCAGAAAAATAAATTTGAGTAGGGCGAACGCCAACACGTTGCTTTCAATGCCCTGAAACAGGCTTTGTGCTCTGCGCCTGTTCTCATGACTCCTCGACCCGGCCCCAATGCTGATTTCGTTATATTTCCACCAATGCTAGCAAATTTGCGCGCGTACGGCGCGGTGTTATTACAAACAAATGAATCCGGTTGTCTTCGACCTTGCTGCTCATATTATGCTGGAGTATTACAGCCCGCTCATGCCAACTACTATCCCACATACGATCAAGAACTTCTTGGCGTTGGTTGCACCCTCATCCGTGAATGGCGTTGCTACATTGAAGTTAGTAAAAGAATACGGCTTGTTAGACCTTACTAAGTTGTAAATAGCAGGGGTAATAATAGCAGCTTGCCGACTTCGTGTTTCCCTTGGCTCTTCCTTGGTTCTTGGCTCCCGCCCTGGCCTCCTGCTCGACCTTGGTTTCAGGCTTATGTCCCTCTTTTGCTGGCAACCTTTCATAGTTTCTGTTAGTTGTGCTTGTAGTGCGCATATTATGTTATTAAAGCCCTGATGCAAAAAACAGTATACCAGTAGTACGCGCTGAGTAGTACTCGCTAGGTCCTCCCAGCCCCGGGGGTCGATGAACGAGGTTGTAATTCCGCTTGCGCTCCGCCGCTCCCTGCGGCCGGCCGGGCCACGGGCTTCATGTCTGCCACCCTCGTCGACGTCGTCCGAAGAAATGCCGCGCTGCTCCTTGTTGGTGTTAACGTCCTCTTCGTCCGCGCGGGTCGATAGAGCGTCCGCCTTCAACGCCAAGGCCTGCAGTAGTGCGAAAGTTGTCGTAGTGTCCCGTGTCAACTCCGTCGGCTCCGCGGGTGTTTCGTCTGAACAGGCGGCCGGCGTTGCCTGCGAAGGGTCCGCCGCCTGCTTGTCGCCTGTCAACGTATCGTGCGCACGCAAGCGTGTCGGTGGAATAGAGATCCCCGAGACCGTCCACTCGTAGAGACTTTTTCACGCCTTGCACGACACCTACGAGAGATGTGACGCCGTCGCGCAAGCTGGTTAGCCGGCGCAAAGCGAGAAGGTGGACCCCCGCCCCCGCCCTTACCTGCTGTGGCGGTGCGGGGGTGTCAGGTACAGCACTCCACAAGTCTTTGCGCATAGAAATTCGCGCGTATCCTACTCGCCTTGGCGCCCAAGCCATGGGGATACGGGGCTATTAGGCCTCGCGTTTCAGCCTCGTGCTACGTCAAGTGAAGGAGGCAGCTGGTTTGCCCGGTTATCGCACTGGTAGAAATGCTTTTCGGCAATGGCGTTTGGCATCTTCACACTCAGTATTCTCGTAATATTATTCGTAAGATGTTCACAACTCCGCGCCCTGGCACTGCCACGTGACAGCGCAGTTTGTCCATCGCGGACGCGTAGAGCGAGACCGCTGCTCGTCGGGCGACAGAGCGCAGCAGGATGTCGACCTGAATTCCAAATCAACCTTCGTTTCCATTTGTTTTCGACTGCATCAGTAACATGTTACAGACTGAAACTACGGGGATGCCCACTCAACCATGGAGGAGGGGGGGGGGGGGGGGGGGGGGGGGTCTTCTAGATACCATGGGGGAGGGGGGAGGGGTATGCACGCCCGCACGCATGGATGGGTAGGGGGTCCATCGCCTAGTCCTGCTCCATCCCCTCGCCCTCCCCCTCGCCCTTGCCCTCGCCCTCGCTCTCCTCCTCCGACTCGGACTCCTCGCCCTCCTTCACGTCGAGCTCAAACTCGTACTCCTGGTCGCAGCCCATGTACGAGTCGCACATGAAGAAGAGCGTAAACTCCTGCTTGCCCACCTCGGCGGGCGCGGCAAACTCGAGCTTGACGCGCGACTTGCGCTGCAGCGCGACGCGCTTGATGGCGCACAGGGTGCCCTTCTTGGGGATGCCGACCACGAGCCACCAGTTCTCGTCCTTGCGGCCGGGGTAGAAGGGCGCGTGCACGGGCGGCAGCTCCCCCTCGCCCTCGATCTCGCGCTCCAGCTCCACCTGGATCGTCACGTTGTCGCCCGCCGCCACGGCGTCCTCGTCCACCACCTTGTAGTTGAGCTGGATGTCGGGGTAGCGGTTGGCGGCCTTGGCGACGTCCGCCAGCTGCTGGTCGCTCATGCCGAGCAGCTCGCGGCGCGCGTCGTCCTCCATGTCGAGCAGGTCGAACACTGTCTCCACGCCCGCCTTGGTGCACGCGACCGCGGTCTCCTTGCCGACGTGCGGCAGCTGCATCAGCGGCGAGTCGCGCTCCCACATCGCCTGCGCGCAGGGGCCAGCATCAAGGTCAGCCGGGCCAAACACCCAGGCTCGCGCCCCATGGGCAGGCACAAAACCCGTAAAAAGACTAAGGCCAGGCCCCAAACCAAATCCCCAGACTTGTGATTCAGTACCGATGTTTGGATTCGACTCGGTCTAATCTGATCTGATATGCAAATAATTCTATTCAATGGCTACATATCAAGATCACGATCCGCCTGTCAGTTGCGTGAGGCATCGAGGGCATTTTCTTGATGCGCCGGCCGAATAACGCCATCGCTTATTCCCTCAACTGACAACTATCGTGTGCACCGATTGGTCGCCTACCCATCCATTGACAGCATCGATCAACTGCCCACCTAACAAAATACCGAATAATGATAACAAACAAATACAGAAGAGTAAGTTAATTTAAAATTTTACTGCCGATCCTATCGATGCATTTTGATGCAGCGGATATATCCGATCTTATATATCGCATTGGTTGTTGATGCGGGCGCTGAATCATGCCGAGCCCGGTTCTGGAGCATCAATATCACGATGGGGCCGATCTTGACCATTGGTCGATGCTTGGTGACCCCCCTACCTGCGTGATCATCTGGCTCAGCTCCATCGCCGCCAGCGCAGGGTTGAGCCAGCCGCTGGAGGAGATGACGTCCACGCACGCCTGCAGCAGGCGCAGGCTCTGCCCCACAATCTCGCGCTGGTCGCCCACAACGTCGCCGTGCACCGCGCGCCGGCTGAGGTGGCACTGCAGCAGCGCGTTGGCCTTGGTGTGCGGGTCGGTGTACTTGGCGCCCTCCACCGTCAGCGGGCAGTGCTTCAGCAGCCGCTCCACCAGGTCCTCCTCGCCCGGGCGGAAGGGGATGTTGTCAAACTCGCTCGCGTTGCTCAGAATCTCCAGCAGCCCCTGGGGCAGTGAAACATCCATTCGGTTAGAGGAGGGGGGGAGGGTCCCCTGAGCATAACCGAATAAGGGCCTTACTAACGGGGTTTGCATCAATCAACAGGTCAAAGGAAATGGGCGCGCGGCGCACCTTGAGCTTGGTCTTGGCTGTCAGAGAGGAGGAGAAGAGCTCAATGGTGGTGTACGTGATGTAGTAGTACGCCGAGATCATGCCTGCCGGCGCGACGGGGTCAGTCAGTAGGGTTTGGTGCTAAGGTGCTCCAGCAGCATGGTGCAAGGGAGTGAAGGAGTTGGCAGCGGGACGAGGCAGAGGCAGAAGGGGGAAGGGGGGGGGGATGAGGCAGTGATGGGTGTACCCAGGTTGAGGGGCGAGAGGTCCATCTCATCCTCGATGCTGATGACCTTGCTCTGCTCCAGGTCGCTGAGCGTGTTCTCCACCAGATCAGACAAATGGTCGCTCAGGTGGCGGTGGCTGGTGCCGTTGAGGTTGTAGTAGTTGGGGTTCTGCGCCAGCCTGCACAACGGCCAGGTGGCGGCACATGTCATGTTAGCGCTTGGCTCCGTCTCCCTTTGGCCCGTCTCCCCACCTCCCTGTCTCCCGCGCTCTGTTTCAACACCCGAAGGCACACATTGGCGCGATTCCCTCGGCGCAGCGGGTCTGTCATCAGCCAAGCGGCGGCGGCCTACCTCCGGTAGAAGAAGGTCCATGTGAGGTAGTCCACCGCGTCCTGCTTGTTCTCTACCGTCTTGGTCACCACCTGCAGCGCGTGGCAGAGTGATTACGGGGCGTACCGGACAGTGCAGGGCAGCAATGGCAGCAGGCTGAGGTATTGCAACTCGAGCTGGCGGAGGAGAGGGCAGCCGGGGCACGTGACAACATGGTGGGGGGGGGGGGGGGGGGGGGGTGGAGGAGTAGGCAGAGGGAGAGTATGTCAGATGTGCAGCTTGGTAGTAGGTGCTGATGCATCGGCGGGAGGAGGGGACGCAGGTGGCCCAGGTGGAGGAGAGGGTGGTGGTAAGCTAGCGCCAAGGCGTGGTGAGAGGGCGGAGGGCGGAGGGGAGAGGGTGGCAGCAAGAGGGAGTGCTGGTGCACGATGAGCGGGAGGAGAGGAAGGGGGTCCAGTGGCACCAGGGAAGAAGGGGAGGGAATGGGGTTGGTGAAGAGAAGATGGAGTAACAGGAGGAGGAGGAGGAGGCTCGGGCAGAGGCGGAATGTGCGGCGATGGCGGAGGACAACCCAGTGATGAGGGCAAGGATACAGACACGGCACGAGGGGCGACGCAGCGATGGATTGTGGTGGTGTTGGCGGATGAGGAGCAGGAGCAGGAGGGGGAGGAGGAGGAGGAGGATAGGGGATGAGGTGGATGGGGAGGAGCAGGAGATGGGGGGAGGGGGAGGAGGAGGAGAGGGGGGAGGAGGAGGAGGATGGGGGGGGGGGGGGGGGGGGAGAGGTGACTTGCCAGCGCCTGAGAAGAAGATAAATTAAGGTGAGAGGAGACAAATGGGACAAGACGATGCGGGTGGACAGAGGGTGGATGCGTCAATCGTGGGCGAGGTGGTGGTAGAAGGCGAGCGGCATGAGGGCGGGGGCGGATGGGGCGGCGGCGCGCGCCTCGGCACAGAAGTGGTCGGCCAGGAAGTGGTCCAGATGGCTCTCGATCGGGAAGGGCTCAAAGAGGAACTTCTTGTAGTACTCCTTGCTGGGGCTGTGGCACATGATGACCGCGCGCCCGGTGTCGTCCAGCTGCCGCAGCGCCACACACGTCCCTCAGCCCACAGCATGGAGACGGGGCCTCCATAGAAACGAATAATACATGTTGAGATTCGGACACATCTTTGTCAAAATGTCACAATTTTGCTTTATAACAAATAATGAGAATTTATAGTGATAATATCACTATCTATTGCGTGTTTTCAATCATTGGTGGAGAGGCGCACCTGCGGCCGGCCTGCTTTGCCCAGCATCTGTAGCAGGTCGGTGAGGGGGTAGTTGGCGCCGCCGTGGCCGCCCGCCTCGTAGTACTGCGTGCCCATGACCACCACCAGGTGGGCGCCCACCGGCAGGCCCCAGCACACCGACGCCGTGGCCACCAGCACCTGCCGGGCACAAATGTTTCGGCCTTAGGGCAAGTGATTTAGGGAGGGGGGGGGGGGGGGGGGGGGGGGTTACTCATGTTCAGAGGGTGATAGGTTTAGGACATTGAGGGGGTTACCGGAGTTCTAGGCCTATCCCTATCTGTAGGGTTTTAGTCAGGGTTTAAGACATCGGGGTGATGCAAGCTCTGAGGGGATTTTTGCTTGTTGAGATACCAGGGTGTTAACATCATATAAAACACACCAGCAGTTTCAGCATCGCTGCCACAGCCCGGCAGTCTCCAGGCACACCGTGCATGCTGCAATGCCGGACGCGCCCAGGCAGCGAGCCGCACCTGGATGGCGCCGCTGGAGAAGAGCACGTTGACGACCTCCTGCTCCGCCTGGCTCATGGCCTCGTGGATAAAGGCCACGCCGTATTGGAGGCTGTGCAGCAGCGCCTTGTCGTGCACGCGCTCCAGGTAGGGCTCCAGGTCCCCCTCCTCCACCTGGGCGCAGTCGACCACAGAAAGGCTCAGCGGTGGCCGCTTGCGCTACGCATATATACAGGCGCAATGTGTTCATTTAAATATTAAACTGCGCCATGTAATTGGGCTGGCAGGTCCTCAAAACCATGAATTGTTTCGGCACGTCGCGTAAGCAGTCCGCAAGGGATCAACGTTGTATTCTGGCAGTTGCCCACTAGTGCAGTGCTTTCTCTCTTCGAGTGAACCCGACGACAACGTTAATGTATCAAGCGTGTTTTTCGCCGCAAAAAAATGCAACTGCAATGTTGCCACACGTCCAATAGAAGTTCTCTCATTACTGCAATGCGGCGTCCTTGCATGTATGGCGTTGGATGCTACCTCGTATCATACGAGGTAGACACAACATCAATGCGGGGAAGAATCAACTCAGGCTTGTTGATGACTACGGCGTTGGGACATATCTGTATCGAGGCAGGATCGATACTTGAAGGGATAGAGAATGGCATGAGATTATAATGAAGGGGGCAAGGGGGGGGGGGGGGGGGGGCTCCCACCTGGAGGAAGCGCGCCGGCTCGCCCTCCGCAGCGGCAAAGGTGAGGAGGTCCAGCGCGGTGAGGCGCGCGTGCTTGCGGGTCGGCACAAACACGACAGCCGGCTTGGCGTCCTTGGCGTGCGCGGTGATGGCGCTGTACGTGGGCCGGCTCATCGCCTTCATGCGGGCCTCAAAGTTGGCGATGTCGAAGCCCTGTATGTGGATGGACAGCGGCACGGGGCGCACGCCCGGCGCAAAGTTGAACATTCCGTGGTTGCCGGCGCCGATCCACTCCCCGAGGTCCTTGGCGTTGGCGAGCGAAGTGCAGAGCCCGATGATGCGGATGTTCTTCTCCGTCTGCGGGGGGCAGAATCGCGAGCAGCAGGGGATGGTCAGCCCGTCATGGCATTGATGGCAGCACGTGGCCACAATAAAACAACATAACAAAGCATGATAAGGACATCTGCAGCTCAATGCCCCGCTTTCTGTCCATGTTGCCAATTAGTGACCAAAATGGGTGGCGCACACACATCACAGCAAGAGCGTGCACAAGGGAAAGTGAAACTTGTATGTTTATGTATATATATATCTATATATATAAGTGCCTAAGTGTATATAAGTGTATATAAGTGTAAGAGGGGGAGGCAGGGGGGGGGAGGCTTCTTAATAGGGCTGCAAGGGCCGCTCACCTGCGCGCTGATGTAGCGCATGCGGCTGGTGACAATCTCCAGCGCCGGGCCGTTCTGGCCGCCGAGCAGGTGCAGCTCGTCCACAACGAAGAGCGCCACGTTCTGCACATTGCGGCGCTGTTTCCAACGGCGGCTGACCATGTCCCAATGCTCTGGCGTGCTGACAATGATGTCGCCTTTCTCCAGCAGCTTGAGGTCCACCGACGTCTCGCCCGTCAGCATGGTGACCGTCTTGCCGCCAGCCTCGCCCTTCAGGTCCACTGAAAACTTCTTTGTCCACTCCTGCAGGGCACATCGCCAACCACATGCTCAGACGTCAACTCAAACTTGACGCGAAGGGCATGGCACTGATGCCAAGCGTTGAGGGCGCTGCTTCTCCCTCAGAGTGAGCGGATGGAGGCATATCCTGGCACCTTGTACTTCTCCGACGCCAGCTGCGGCAGGGGGGCGATGTACACCGCGCGGGCCTTGGCGCCCTCCGCCTTGTTGAACATGCGCAGGATGGCAAACTCTGCGCACACCGTCTTGCCAGAGCCCGTGGGCGCTCCGATGAGGCAGTTGTCGTCAGTGTTGTATAGCGCTGTGAACACCTGCAGTTTGAAAAGGGGAAGGGGGGGGGGGGGGGGGGGGGCACCCGGGTTAGCGCCTCAGCCGCCATCAATCGCCCCCCCCATGGCTGGCAACATAAAGCTTTCAATGGGATGTTCTGAAGGCGGGCTTCCACATGTGCTACTCCAGAATAACTTGCAAGTCACGCGGCCCCCGGGGGGCAGGAAGGATAGGCTTGCCTGCGTCTGGATAGGGTTGAAGTGGGAGAAGCCAGAGTAGAGCGCCTCGTACTCGGGGTTGCGGAGCGCAGAGAGCGGCAAAGGTTGCAAGTCGAGTAGCTCCGTTGGCGGCGGATACTTCTCGGGCAGCAGCAGGTGGCGGAAGGACACCGGCAGCATCGTTTCGCAGTTGAGCCAGCGGTCAGAGACGACCTGATGACACAGCAGTTGAGGTGAGTTTGGGTGTTCCCCCGTCATGGCAGTGTGGCCGGCCGTGCGCATGGAGAAGAGAAACCCAGGGGGGGGGGGGGGGGGGGGGGTGCCTTGATGAAGTATTGCGGAGGCAGCGGCTCGTGCACTGGCACGGTGAAAGACACGGTGTGGTCCTCATCCAGGAAGGACTTCTTCAGCAGGAAGTACTCGTAGTGCAGGATGTTCTCCCCGTCGCAATCCTCCATGATGATCCAGAACGGCTCCACGTAGCCGTGCAGCTTGTCCTGTAACACAGTTGACATAGACGGCGGAGTCATGAGGAGGCCGGGAAAGCGGGTAGTGTTCGGCCACCTGATACCGGCAACTGCGGTCGGGAAGAGGTCGCACAGGAGAGCCCGGGAGGAATTGGGGGGGGGGGGGGGTTACCTCCCACTGGAAGTCGGGTGTGATGGTGAGGTCGACCTTGAGCACAGAGCGTGTGATGGGCTGCACATGCGCGGCCAGCTCGAGGCGCGGGAACTGGTGCACAAGTCGGTGGATGGTCTTTCCAAGCTTGGGGTTGCGGATCAGCTCGCCCAGCTCGGAGGCCTTCAGATCGTAGAAGCGCTCCCAGTGCAAGTCCTTCTTCTCAATCTGCCAATTGGCCGCGAGGGTGCCCGTGAAGTTGTCAATATGCATACCAAGCTGGACCGGCGCCCCCCTACCGGCAGCAAAGGCACTGCTACAGCAGTAATGGAGGTTGAAAGGCAGGGTGGCGGATACCTTGGTGAGCACATCGGGCGCAAGGCCCTTCATCTGCCGGAGCGGTGTCTGGCTGCTCCACATGCGCTTGTTCACCATGAGCACGAGCCGCAGCGCCTGCGTGGGGGTGCATCCCAGCCATCATTAGCCCACGCACACAACCTGCCGACATGCAAAAGGGCAGAGCCATTTCCATCTCGAGGCGCAGCGTGAGCATTGGCATGGAAGACACATGGAGGTGCCGCGCTTCTCACCTTCTGCGTGAGGCTAGCCCAGCCGCGCTTGAGGCAGATCTCAAAGAGGCAGCGCAGGATCCGGCCGGCGCTCTGCGTGACGTATACCATGTCACTGCTGAGGGCCAGACCTTCCAGCTTCAGGTTGCTGATGTATGCCTGCAGCAGCACGTTGATCTTGCCGCTCGGCTCCTCCAGGGATTCCTTCACCGGGATGGGCACGCGCTCGATGAGCTTGGCCATCTCCAGCTTCTCCTCATCGCGCACGATGATGTATTTGAACTCGTCGCTCAGGCTGAACATGCGTAGCAGCTCGATCTCTCCCTGCAAAAACATTGCCAGGAATGGGTGATTTGGCGTGCAGGCCAACCCTACTGCATGTGATCTGAATGGGCGTTAGTCCGAAGGCGCAGAAACGGGGAATGGCAGACATCCCCACATTCCCATTGCTCAAAACGAAGGAAGGGGAGGGGGTCTCGGTAGAGCAGTGGCCTCACCATAGTTGGGCGCAGGTGGTCATTGAAAGTGGCGAGCGTGTTGTACGTGACGTAAAAGGCGCTGGCGATGCGGCCCAGGTCCGTGGCCTGCAGATTGCCCGTCTTGCGGTCGTACTTGATGAGGTTGTGCTTGTCCAGCAGCATGGCGGCACTGTGTGCCAGATCCGCGCGGCGCTCCGCCAGCTGCGGGTCGCTCTCTGACTCGTCAATGCCCACCCCGTAGAGCTGCGGGTTGCGGAGCATGCGCACGTACCTGCGCCCAAAGGTGCGTCATCAGCGCCGTGCAAGAGGATTATAGCATGAGCAACTCATCAGGACCACGGAGGAGGGGGAAAAGGGGGAGGGGAGGGGTGCTCACAGGTAGCTGTAGCCCAGCCACGCGGCGGCATCCCGGATGTTGAGCACGCTTCCCAAGCAGACCTCAGCGTTCAGGTTGTCTGGGATGGTGCCCACGTACTGGCTCTCGATTGGTAATTGCTCGTTGAGCAGGGAGAGATAGTACTGCAGCTCACTGTGACCTGCAGGAGGCGATGCAGTTATGGCGCCATGCCGGTCAGCGCACTTGCGGGTCTCCCCGGCCAGCATCTTAGTACAGGCTGCATCACCATCCAATGTACACGGCAACATATATAGCTCGGCCCTACCGGTAATGATTATGCCCTCGCCGAAAGAGTCGTACTGAGGCCGCCCAGCACGCCCCAGCATCTGCATCATGTCTTGAGGAGACAACTCATCCCATCCGGACTTGACAGGGTTGTACACCTGCAGCGCAAGGACACCCGGGCAGCCAGTGAGTTGCTTCTGGAATAGGACACATGTATGGTCTGGTAGCTTGAGCCTGATAGGGCGATCTGCATTTGCAGAAAGGGAAGGGGGGGGGGGGGGGGGGGGGGTGGCAAGCCGTGTGGCACACCTGGGTGCCCTTGATGATGACGGTGTGAGCTGGGAGGTTGACGCCCCACGCCAAGGTGGCAGTCGACACCAGCACCTGGATGTGGCCGTCGGCAAAGAGATCCTCCACCAGAGTGCGGTCCGCGCGGCTCATGCCGGCGTGGTGGATGGCGAAGCCGTACGGCAGGATGTCGCGCAGATCCTTGGTCTTGCACGACTCCGCCTCTGTCTGCAGGATCTCACGGCTGGCAGAGTCTCCCTGTGGGGCACAACAAATGCCGCAATATCAGTGGACAGCGCACTCTGTAACCATTGAGAACAGCTAGAGTACAGACATGTACGTATCCTGGATTCTTACAAATGTCGAGCCTGCCATCCAGAACTGAATCAAAAGCCACTAAAGCCATCACTGGATAGACTGGTGCCAAAGTAGGCTAGCAGCGCTACCTTCATGAACTTGGCCAGGGTGTCCCCTGCCAGGGCGGTCTCCTTGAGGTACTTTGCAGTTTTAGCCGTCTCCTTGCGGCTGTGCACAAAGATCAGCACCTGGTGCTTGCCAGCCGCGCCGAGGACCTGTGGATTCGTGCAACGCCAGTGGCCCATGGCTTTATCAGAACCTCCGGTATGGCATCGCAACTGTAGCCGCACCAGCAGGAGCAGGGTGAATCAAGGGCATGCAGCAGGGCGCCTGATGGGCAGACCTTGTCGTAGCATATCTCATTCATGAGCTGGAAGCGCTGCAGCGGCTTCTTCACAGTGATGCCGATGTATTGCTGCGCCAGCGGGCAGGGCCGGTAGGAATTATCAAAGTGGAAGAGCCCCTTGTCGGGACGCACGCGCAGGAAGGCGGCCACGTCGGCGTAGTTGGGCAGCGTGGCGCTCAGCCCGACTACGCGGACCATCTCTTGAGTGGACTCCACCTATTTACATTGCAAAACGGCAACTCAATTTGAGAAATGCTGCCCCGGGCTACATCAAGACGCCCGTGGTTAGAGAGTCATTGATGCATTATGCACAATCACAATTCAGAGAGAAAGGGGGAAGGGGAGTATGGATGGTTGGTATCTAACACCAAGTATACGCCAAGGGGCAGCAGCAGGACGATCGTGATGACCGGGTAATCGGGCGGAATGGCTGTGAAGGGTTACCTGGCGGACAGTGCGCGCCACGATCGATTCCAGCACAGGGCCACGGTCGTCATGCAGCAGATGGACCTCATCAATGATGAGCAGGCGCACAAGCTGCGTGTAGGTGCGCTCCCCGGACTTGCGCGTGATGATGTCCCACTTCTCAGGCGTCGTCACGATGATCTGTGTCGCGTCAATCTCCGCCTTGGTCATGTTGATGTCGCCCGTGAGCTCGCGAGTCTGGATGCCGTAGGGCTCCAGGCGTTTGGAGAAGTTGCCCACCATCTCTGCCACCAGCGCCTGCGAGCCGAAATGCACCACATGTCAGACTTGCAACATGACGCGCAGTTTGGACCTACAGGACACTGAGATTGGCGCAGGAAATACTGAGAGCAGGGGCGAATATCGGGTCGAAATTGCCCAGGTTGCTTGCTTTGAATAACGTAAACCATGTCGAGGATTTGTGTGATATGGCATCCCATGGCAGGACGGTTCCCACCTTCATGGGCGCAACATAGACAATCTTGAAAGCAGACGTGTCCACCGTGCCATCGTCCCGAAGGTGCATGCCGACCTCGTGCAGGATGCACAACATGGCGCAGTTGGTCTTGCCCGCGCCCGTGGGTGCGCACAGGAGCATGTTCTCACTTGTGAACATCGCGGTCTCGTACACCTGGATGCATGCCACAGGGTATAGGAGATCAGAGTAGGGAAAGGAAGGAGGATATGGCGGGGACATACAGAGGAAAGGGGATGCGGGGAGGCAAATGCTGCCAGACGCTTGTCCCCAGGGGCACGTCAGAGCAAAGATGACAATTGTGTTTGGGAGATCCGCATAGTCCAGACCCAGCCTGTGAGGGCGGGTCTGGGGAGCTAGGCAACAGTGCTGGTTTGGCTCATCACGCGCGCCCTCTTCCCCCAAGGCACGACCCAAGCAGGCCATGCCCACGGAGGCGGGCGCCGCACCCGACTCTGGATGCGGTTTAGGCTCTTCATGCCCTTGAATGCCAGCTGCGCCCAGTCGGGCATCTCCTCGATCTTCCACAGCTTCTCGTTCTCCTTGAACGGCTTTGGCTTGAGGGCCGGGACGTGCACCTCTTCGTACCCCTTCTTGGCACTACGGTACGATCCCTGTGCCATGGCGAAGAGAACGTCAGGGGCACGGCGCGGAAGGCCACATACACCTTGCTACTGGCAACGCTGGCAGGGACTTGATCAAGAGCGCACGCGCGTGTGTATGGGGGGGGGGGGGGGAGGTAGGGGGGAGGGGGGGGGGGGGGGGGGGGAGAGACAACCAAGTATAAGGTGTGTTTAGTGGGTGTGTGTTTTGGGGTTGGAGGGGGGTGGGGGTGATGGGGGAGGCGGACCTGCGGCAGGTTGCATGTCTTGTTGCTCATGAAATGCCCGCCGGCAGCAAAGGCCAACGTATCAAAATCAAGCGTCTGCCGCCCACTGACGGCCATGTCCCCAGCGGCCATGCCGGCCGCCACCGCGCTCTCGCCCTGCCGCAGGCGGCGCGCCTCTTCTCGGATCTGGCGCTCCATCTGTGAGTAGTCACAGAAGGGGTGCCCCAGGGGTGCGGTGTGAGTCCTCCTTCCTCACTGGGATTAGCACATCAGCGCACCCCCCACTGCGATTGGCGGAAACGGGCAGTACGTCAGAGCCTGGCTAGTACTGTGGACACCTACCGCAGTCTGGCGCTCCTTTGCGCTCGCACGACCAGTCCGGAGCTGCACCAAGATGGCAGCGGCGTCCTCATTGCCAGCCATCTCCGCCTCAATGCGGCCCTTCTCATCCTCATCCTGGGGTACAGAGCGGCGACAGCACCTGGACAGTCAGCGCCAAGCTATGGTGTTCCCACCGGCATGGAGGGAGAGGGTGGAGAGCATGGAGGCATGGTGCAAGTTGACGTGCAGTGAGCACAAAGCAGGGGCGGTGGGGCGATCAGGGAGGGCGGCACCTGTGCGCGCGCCAGGCGGGTGCACCACACAATCTTGACGCGGTTCTTCAACAGCACCTTGATGAGGTCAAACTTGTCAAAGTCCAGCAGCATGACAAGCGCGTTCTCGCAGTCCTGGTCTGAGCCCTCCTCCAGCTTGGTGAACACCTCCTCCGAAAGCGTCTGCGCTGCGTTTGCGTCGATGCCGTCGAAGTACTTGGCGATCTCGCGCTGCAACCAGTACGCGTCGATCTCTGTCGCCTTGAGCCCGCTGTCACGCGCGTCCTCGCCCGCGTCCACGTCGTTGCCGGTGCGCACCTCGTGCGCGGCCATGTCTGTGTCCTCTGCGCCCTCCTCCTCCTCTGCATCGTCCTCCGCCAACTCATCCACCTCCTGTGCCACAGTCAGGCAGCCACGCCAATCAAGGGGCAGCCCTGCAGCAGGTGATTGATTGGCATACAGCGGCAAACATATGCACTGTCAAGGGTGCTAGTAGGGAGAGGACATGCCAGGCTGGCACCTGCTCGTCGTCCTCCTCCTCCTCATCCTCAAACTCCACCGCCACGCCAATGTCGTCATCGATGCCCTCCTCTGCCATCTGCGCCAAGTCTGCCTCGCTCTTGTAGTCTGTGATGAGCTTCCCCATCGCCACGAGCTGCGCAAACATGTCGCTCTCCAGCGGGCCCAGCAGTCCCTCGATCTCCTTCTGCCGCACCGGGTCCTGCAGAGTACATCGAGGCCAGCAATCAGGTTGTTGGATTGTAGGCAACCCCAGCGGCGCTGGCCTAACCTCTCCAACTGGCTCGCACGGGATGGTTCACCACCCGCAGAGGGCAAATAGGTTGCTGTTTGAGCTGAGCTGGCGGGTGGGGCAAGTGTCACGCTGCTGCTTTAAACCTGGCAGCTCCACAGCCTTGTGTATGACGTGATAGCAACCAGCCTGTCACAAGGCTCTGTGCTTTTCGTTCCCATGTGGATGCATGAGTACGCGTGTGGCGGTGTATGCGCCCGGAACCGTGCGCTGACCCCCGTCATCGCGCAAATATGCAAATCAGGGACACACTGATTGGTACCGTGTATGTGACCTGCGTGTGCGGGCCCACCAACACCCGGGGCTCTCGCGAGCATGCATGCCCAAAGCCCCCCCCCCCCCCCCCCCTTCTGGGGAGTCCCTTGAGACTCCACAAGGCTTCATACTGCAGGGCCGCGCACCGTCATGCTGGGGTTCTTCAGCACTGCAAGCACCTCGTCCGCCGCGCCGCGCAGCACGTCCTGCGGCTGGTCACCAAAGAGGGTGTGGATGGTGCCCAGCAGCGCCTCGTACGCCTCGCGCGTCTCCTTTGTGCGCGGCGTGTAGAAGCCCGCTGCCTCCAGCTCCAGCACGCTCGCCTGCGCGCCGCGCTGTGGGCACCAGCAGTCTGATCAGCGCTCTTTGCAAGGGGCAGAAGGAAGCTATGGGAGACATGGCAGAAGGGGGGGGGGGGCAGTGGCAGCGGGGGCAGGAGCGCCACCTTTCGCTGCTTGCGCGGCATGTCCTCCAGGTCTTTGCGCTGCGACTCCCGCCTGCAGGCCAGCGACCACCGGCATGAAAACCCCGCATGGAGGCGACCACAGAGATACGAGACAGCGTAAAAAGAAAAGAATTGGAGAAAATACATTGGGGGAGGGGGTGCATACTTCTTGGCGAGATTCTCCTTGCGCTGTTCCAGCCCCTCTGGCTTGGCACGCTCCACACGGTCGCCAAACTTGACGAGCTTGCCTTGCAGGCTCCCGGGCTCGCCAGTCGGCTCGTGCGCAGCGCGCGTCCGCTGGTCCGACGTCAGCACCAGGCTCGAGTTCTGCAGCGCGGCGCCACTGTGTCAGACCCCCCCTCCCCCCCCCCCCCCCCGCCCTCCTCCTCCCCCCCCCCCCCCCCCGCCCTCCTCCTCCCCCCCCCCCCCCCCCCCCCCCAAAAAACAGAAAGGAGGTGCCCTGGCGGCGCTGCGCCGGTCTGCTTGCCGCAGGTGATGCCGACATTACGGACGAGCCAGCGAGGACAGAATCACAGCCCAAAAAAGCTCCCGGTGCCATGTTTAGCGCAACTCATGCCATGCATTTTGTTGCTTCTGGGCCACAGCGGCGCCCAGAGCCCCCCCCCCCCCCCCCCCTGAACCGCATATGCAGCGGGGCTGGCTTACCGCGCGGTAGTCATACTGCTTGAAGCGCGCAAAGCGCTCCGCGCCGCCTTTGCCACCCTCGTCGCGCCCACTCATGGCGGCGCTCTGCGCTGGCGCCTGCACCCCGGAGCGAGCCTGTCAAGTCACCGTCGCTGCTGACGGGTTGCTGTTGGCCTTGTGTTCCGAGGCAGAGACCGAGAGGGGGGGGGGGGGGGGGGGGGGGGGGGGCTGTGCCAGGTGATGCAGCAGCAGCAGCAGCATATTATATGCTGGCAAGAAATACGGCGGACTGGTGGGGCCGCGGTCTAGCAGAGCGGTTGAGCGGAAACCCTGCGAAGAGGGCGGGTGCTGGGGGCGGCGGGGAGGCAGCGGGGTTGCCAACCACGCACGCAGTGCCGGAGATTGGGCCTAGACAAGCGGGCGAGAGGGGCGAGATCTGCTCGGCTGAAGCCCGCCCCCCCCCCCCCCCCCCCCCCCCTCTTCCCACGGCTTCCACATAGCGACGCGATACTCACCGCGACAAAAAGCTGCTGGATGTCCTTGCAGCCCGCGTGTCGTTATCCGGTGCAGGGCCCTCGGGGGACGGCGCCTTGCTGGTTGGCGCGCGGTTGCTGTGTGATAGATGCTGATGGTCGTAGCGATGCCGATCCCGCTGTGGCCTGCAGCCGCCGCCCCCTGCAGGCCCGCCGCATCCGCCAGGCCCGATCAACAGGAACAGTACTAGCGACTAGCAGCCAGCAGCACTGACGCAGAACTTGGAGATACCGCCCGACTCTACCCCGTAGTGTCACCAAACAGACCATACCAGAACTATTAATTAACATGTAGAATGCACACGAACAATTAGTATGTACTTGTGCTGTGAACACTCTCACTCAGTATCATATCACATACTAAATTTACGTATACCTATACTAGCTGAATAATATAGTATTATAGTACAGTACAGGTAATCCTTACCTAAAGCAGCAAGTCGCTACATCCGCTGATCATCATTTGGCACTGCTGGCGGGACTCGATCTGGTCCTCGCAACCACTTGATTCTTCTGGCGAAACAAGCCCCCAACGGAAGGCCCCACCAGCCGCCCTGCTCATCCCCTCCATGTGTAGTGACATCTCTTTCGCCAACTGCTACAGCAGACCTGGGCGCCCCGCACTGCCGCGGCGGTCACATCTCGGTGGCGACGCGAACCGGCGCGCCGCCCGCCTCGGATAGTTACTACTGTGCCGCACGGTGTCCCCTTTTTATCCCCGCAAGCGGCGGCAGATGGCTCTGGCGGGCTGAGGATCGCCGCCACTTGGCAAGAGTACAGCCGGGGCAGCGCTGGGGGTCGCGAACATGTCGAAGCAGCAGGGCTTGCTCAGCTTCGCGGATTGGGGTGCGGAGAAGCAGGTGCACCTGGCAGCAGGTGGGGGCGGGAGGCAGCACCCTCCGCAGCAGTCCAGGCTAGTGACCTGCCCGGTGTGTGCGCGCCTGGTGCCGCTGTCTACAATGAGTCTGCACCTGGACTCGCGGGAGTGTGCTGCCCGGGTGTCGGCGGCTGCCCCGATAGCGCTATCTGCAAATGGCAGCGGTGGCAGCAGTCATCGTCTGGCCCAGCCTGCGCCTGAGGTGACAGCAGCAGCCCAGCATGATCTCTTCACATCCTCACACAGAGGTGCTAAGGGCAGTCAGGCAGAGGCAGGCAAGGGAGATGGCGAGCAGGAGCCGGCATCGACCTCGGGACTGGTAGCCTGTCCAATATGCGGTGGCAATGTGCCGCTGTCCACCATGAGCCTGCATCTGGACTCGCGGGAGTGCATGGCCCGGGCGTCGGCGGCTGCACAGAGAGCGCCAAATGCACCTGGCAACACTAGTGATGACAGCGTGGTGGTCCAGCCTGCACGCATGTCGACAGAAGCTGTCAAACGGGACCTAATTGGCTCCCCAGGCAGAGATGCCGAGGTTAGCCAGGCAAGGGCCGATAGAGAAGACGGCAATCGGGACTGGGCATCGCCTACTGGGCTTGTGACCTGCCCCGTCTGCTGCCGTCACGTACCCGGTGTGCGCATCAACCAGCACCTAGACTCTGCGGAGTGTACTGCGCCAGGGGCCAAACAGCGGTGCGGGGCCGCACTAGCAGCAATCAGCCAGAAGCAGGGTAGCAGTGGAAAGGAAGGCAGGGCGGGCAGTCCGCAAAGACTTGAGCAGGCAGTGGGGTCGCCTGGCCAGGAGCAGCCCGGAGCTGCTCGGCACGGGAATGACTGGGGTTTCCTGCTGGGGCGAAAGCCTGTAGCAGAGTACGGAGTCCACACAGTACCCCCCCCCCCCCCCCCCCTTCCTTCTCCCCTTTCCGGCCCCCCTCACCCTCTGTTGGGGTGTCTGATCAGCACTTCTGCATAGAAGCGGACTGGCCGACCCAACAGTTGCGGCGGCATACGGCAGCTGAGCATTGCTGATGCCCTGCAGGGGCTGCGGGGTGGTTGGCGCCCCACCTCCGCTGTGGTGGACATGGCCGGGTTAGACACCTTGGATGCAGGGGCAGAGGAAGAGGCAGAAGCAGCATCGGAGGCAGCAGCGTCAGGTAGACCTTGGCCCCCTCCATGGGCACCTCCAAGCTACCTGTCCACACTCAAATCAGGTTGATGAGACCCACCCTGATCGTAGGCGCGTCTCTGCAGCCACTCTACTACGGCGCGGTGCTCTCTCCTTCCTTCAACCTGCCGGGCCACTTTGTCATAGAGAACTTTATCAGTGCAGAAGAGGAAGGTGAGCATAGCCAGGACCTCCCCCTTCCCTCTGGCCTCATGCAGCGCCAAGGGTGACGCTGAGTTGCATGTTGCGTCTGGCAGACCGACTGCTGGCAGCGCTGGACCACGACACGCGCCTCCCATGGCGCCACACCCGCTTCAATGGGCACTCCCTAGTAAAGTACTACGGCGTCGAGTCAAATCTAGCGGCGCGTGCCAACAAGCTGGGGCGCGTGCCGATGCCAGAGTGGCTATCATTTGTTATGGAGAGGATGCCACAGGTGCAGGCCAATATGTTTGGCAGTCCAAGGGCGTGGATGTGGGCTAGGCCTGAGGCCTGCTGCTTTGCCCGCAGGTCGGCCTGCCAGTGCTGCGCAAGTTCCAGCCAAATGAGTGCAATGCCATCGACTACCGGCGTGCGCTTGGGCACAGCCTTACACCGCATGTGGACGACAGGCAGCTTTCCGGGTACGGGCTCCTTGTCCCCACACATTCCCCATACCCCCCCTGGCAAAGGCCCCTCCTGCAGTCTCATGTGCTCTATCATCGAGGAAAGACTCGTGAGCCAATGACCGCGTGTTTGTGACCCTATGCCTCTGGCAGTGACATCATCTGCAACCTCAGCCTCTGCGGTGATTGCATCATGACGTACTCTCGTGAGAAAGGCGCTGCTCACTGCGTGGACGTGCGCCTGCCGCGGCGCTCGCTGCAAGTCCAGGCCGGCGGCGTGGTGAGCGCCCTGATGCCTCTACCTGTTCAGCCCGCAATGCCCCTGCACAGATGACGAGCCATGCTGAATCATGTCGTTGCTGCCCTTGCATCCTCGTCTGTTCTTTCGTCTCGCAGCGATACGAGTATCAGCACTCCATCAGCAACGCCAACCTGCTGGCAGAGCGCCGGGTGTCTATCACCTTCCGCGAGTGCCCCCTCAGCAAAGCCAAGCCGCAGTTTGAGGGCGTCCAGTACACGCCCATGGCCAAGCGCTACAAGTGGGGCCGCAAGTTGTGACGGCTCCGGCAGACCCCATACCCCCGCCCTATCCCTTGCTTCACCGCCATGGAGAGGTAAATGCATCTTTCAGCTCAAGATGGTGTAATTTTATTTCTCAGTCACCCTTAAACACGTGGAGTTTGGCAGCTACACATGGGGACTACTCTTCTGGAGGCGCGCCGTCCATGCCAGCCAGCCAGTAGATGACACGTGACCTGCCCACAAAGTTCAGGCGGCCCTCTCGCAGCCCCGGGTGCTTGGCGCGCAGATAGCTCAGGAAGTCCTCGTACGAGCGCACAGGGCGGCCGGCTGGTGTGAGCCGGTCCGGGAACATGTCCGCAAACACGCAGCAGGGGACCACCGCAAAGGGCTTGCGCAGCTGCAGCGCGGCGTCCACGATGGCCTCTGTCACCTCGTCGGGGTGCATGCCCACCATCACGCTGCAGTCCTGGCACAGTGCCAGCAGGTCGGCGTCTCTGCGCCCCGCCTCATGCGCCAGGTCGCTGCCCGCCGCGTGCGCGAGGTCCTCCCAGCGCTTCACAAACGGCGCGGCGGAGGTTGGCACGGAGAGCGGCTTGCGGGTGGGCACGCCGCCGCTATCGGCCCCGCTCAGCCGCACCGCTGCCGGCGCTGTGCGCTCCTCCACCAGCATGCAGGGGGCGTGGTGTCTCTCCTGTGCATGGGCAGTGGCACTCAGGTTAGATTCATGTCGATAGCCCCAGGACAGAACTGGCAGCAGTGAAGCCCGTGTAGCTTGTCTACACCGGGTTCTAGGTAGCAATCACGTTTCACGTGGCTCTGTGTACGCCGCAGCTCCGATATAGTCATCAAGTAAAATACTGACCCAATCCCAATCCACAAGAGCAGTTGGAGGTCCATAATGGAATAACGTCCGGTAAGGTTTGAGTTCGCCGTCCAATGCACCGCCATCTAAATTACTGGACTGGCGAATTGTCTGCCCTACCCAGAGATTAGAAGCGTTAGATCACAGACTGTGATGTGGGTGCGTTTGAGGGGTCAAGGCAAAGTGCTACAAAGTGCACATAAAGTGCAACTGTAAGTGCAAGTGTACATAAAGTGTACATAGGCGCAGAATATCAATGTGAATGTGAACATGGCGCGTTTGGACCATGCCGGCTATGTTGAGGGGGCGGACTCCCCGGGACACAAAGCACACACCTGCAGTTCTGCGCCTATCAGCCCTTTGCCACCGGCGATGTCCAGCACGCCGCTGCCCTCCCGCAGCCGGTCGACCCCGAACGTCTGCACCAGCCACTCCACGAACACGCGGTGCCGATTCCTCGGCGCCTCCTTGTTGTTCTTCTTCTTGATGTGGCGTCCGCGCCGCTTCCTCCGTGCCGCGTCCGGCGGTCCCTCGAACACCGCGTCACCGATCCCCAGCGCGCCGCGCCACCCGCCGCGCGACCGCCACTCGCCGGAGCCCAGGTCCACCCGCAGCCCGTGCTTCTCCATCAGCTCCGCGACAATGCCGGTTGCATCCTCGCCCTCCTGCAGCAAGGCTTCGACGTCCCGCAACTGGTCCAGCAGGTAGGATGAGAACTTCTGCGCCCCCGGCGGCGGCAACGGGCCGGCCGCCCCCTCGCCGCTATCGCTCCGTCGCTCGCCCATGGTACCCTTCACCGTCGCGGTGTCGGCGGGGCGAAGCCACACCCCGCCCTGACCGCCCAATACCCTCGGCATCGTCACTGGCCAGCACGCGAGAGTATAATATTGCTGTATGCCCAGACTTCAGTTTTCTAACCCAATTAGAGCTACCGTTGTTGCGTTTAGGGTTTTAAAGCTACCGTAGGCTCGCGGTTAGGGGCGAGTCCATGTGTCGTTTCGTCTGTGGCTGGGTCGATGGCCTTATGGCTGCTGCTGCAGCTGCTGCTGGATGGAACGCATGGACGACAGCATGGACGCATGATGGGCGATGACGGCGACGGCGGCTCGTCGTGTAGGGTAGGCGCTGGGGCTTCCCCGTTAATCGAGGGTACGTCCATTCCTGCTGTAGGGTATAGCGGCAAGAAGGTTCTGCCGCTGTCTCATTTGTTTGTTTCGCCCCGCCGGGAAACGACTGGCAATATATCCGCTGTGCCAGGGCTGCTGTGCTGCTCCATTTTTTTCACCTGAGTTTTCAAAGTTGAGTCTGGTTTTGCCAAAAAGGTCGCGCAGGCTATTTTACACTGTCAAGAGCCGAAATTGGCAGGATGGTTTAGCGAAAGCGTGGAGGGCAAACGGAGTCAGGGGGGGCGCTGCGTGGAACGCAGCGAAAACTGGAAGATGGCAGGCTCAGCTGTTATGGCTGCTTTTATGTCTACTCGTGCTGCACCCGAAAAAGGGCGCAACAACAGATGCCTAGTTCCCGTACCACTGAGCAGCACTTGTAGCTAAAAGCGGTTAGGTCAAGGAGGGAAACCCCATAACCTAGTTCAGATCATTTCAAAGTTGAGTCTGGTTTTGCCAGTCTTGAGCGAACGGAGAGAGCGGTGGATTGACGGAGAAGAGGTAGCGCCAAGTCATGAAGGAGGCACTGGGAAGGCCACCGCCGCGGAGTCTTGTTGGACTTGGAAGTGGCGGAGGGGGGGGATGTGTCCAAAGAAGAACCATGCGCGAGGTGAAGGAATGTTGGGGTCGATGTAGTCCAGAACGACGTCAGAGTTAGTGGCCCAACCGCCTTGGTAGCGAATGTGGGACAATGGCACTCCGATGGCATTCGCTGCAGAGGCTGCGCCCTTGCGAAGACTGTGTGAAGTCCAGGAAGTGCCAGCAGGGGGGGCAGCGTTGACTAGACTGATGGCTGCAGACAGCCAGTCTGACATTGTAGCCGCAGTCCAAGGTTTTGACTGCTCGGCTGCCGTGACAGCCCAGAAGTTTGATGCAGCCAAGCCAACAGTAACCAGGGGGACAGATTGGACGTTGTCGATGAAGTGGTGCAAGAGACGTGCCACTCGAGGGTGCTCGGACACCGGAAGGAGAAGTACGCGCAGGTCGTCGGGTCCCCGTCGGCCAGCGCGACCCTTCTCGCGGTACACTTGCAAGGTGATGTTGTAGGTGTCGACATGCACATCTCGCACTCGACAGGAGACGCCAGTAAGGCTTCTGGCAAAGAACATGAAGTTGACAACCGAGGCCAAGAGAGCTCGGAAGTCGAGGTGGTACTCTGGGTAAGGAGCAGACACAATTAGCTCGGCCTTTGTGACGAAGCGATAGGCTACATCCGCAGGCAGAGGGACACGCAAAGGGGCAGCGTCCAGCCGGCGCTGACGCAGCATCAGCCCACGCCTTGCTGAAGTCAGGTGCAGACTGTCCTTGGCGATTGGGACGAGGTTGTGCAGCTCGAAGAACGACGTGTTGATTGCAGACAGGTAGGGTTGCAGCGACTTAGCTGCGATGTGCCCTCGCTCCCCGATCCAGGCAACGTACCGAACGACAGTAGCGGTAGTCGCCTCCAACGGACTGATGTTTTCATAGTCGTGACAGAACTCCGCGAACTGAGACAGTCTGCCGGCGTAGCTCTTGAGGGTCTGAGCGCTGAGGGAGCTGGAGAGCAGGTCGAGCGTTCGCTGGCCCAGCTCGTCCGAGCCGAACGCGTCCTGCAGCCGGGATCGCAATGAGGCAGCCTAGGGAGCGACAGCTTCGGGCTCGTCAATTACGTACGTGCGTCGTTTTACCGACAGAGTTCCACCGGTCCGACTATTGTTCGCAAAGTACTCGATCGGCAGCAACGGTTAGGTTCCCGGCGGTTGGCCGGTAGCTGTTGGACGGGTTTGCAGTAGCCGCAGTACGGGTTTGCGGGGCTAGGTTCAGGTAAGAGGGCCGCCCCGCGCGCCCTTCGCGCTCGTAGCGCCTGTCCCGTGCATAACGTACACGCGCGAAACTTGGTCGTTGCGAACCAGTTGTGACACATAGTGTAACAACCGACGGACGCAGAGATGGGGTGGTAAGAAAAGCGGTTGGTTGAGCCGCCATGTGCAGGTGTGCGGATGGTTGAGCCGCACTCGGCTGTAGCTGTAAGAAGCGCCGCACCGAGGAAGGTCTAAAGGAAGTCTGTAAGGTGGGGGGGTCAGGCCCTGACACAGGGCGCTCATCTCGCCGTTGCGGTGCAAGGGTGCGTCTTGCGGCGGTCACCGAAAGGTGGCCTCGCAAAGCTCCAGCAGCTCCGACAAAAGGCGCCCTACACCGTCACTCGTGCTCACCTTCGCGGCCACGTCCACGCCCGCCGCCACGTCCTCGCCCACGCCCGCGACCTGCAGCTGCAGCTGCTACTCGGGCAGTAGCGGTTGCCTTTGCGCTGCTGGCAACGGTCGCCTCGAAGACGCGACGCTCGTAGTCCCTCATGAGGTCCCCAAAAATCGCGGAACCCAGATGCTCCGAAGCAGGCTGAAAATGCTGGGCTCACAGCACGTCCAGCACACCTTGGTCACCGTGCACACGCTTGATCTCATTTAGCCTCCGCAAGAAAGCCAAACGAAAACGAAAAGCCTTGTCGATGGCCTCGGCGTGATTCCGAGCTCTCGCGAGGTAGGGGGTGAAGTCCTTGTTAGCGGCAGGGACGTAAGGTAGCAGCTCGTCGAGAGCCACGAAAAGTGCGGCCATGTGGGCCCCGAAACACGACATCTACAAATACTCCTCCTGGGCCGGCAGACGCCGGTCGTCCTGCTTGAGGTACTCGTTCGTTAGGTCGGTGCTCAGGGGGAAGAGTCCAGGCACTCGGCTGACCGGTCGAACCGCCTCGTAACCAGACTCTGCTCTCTGCAGTAGCTTTGGCACCGCGAGGTAGTCATCCTCGGCACTCACGGATTTTGCTCCGACACGGCCGCTCTGGGCTAGCTCTAGCAAGTCGGGGCGCTCTGCGGCTCCCCCGCTGCCTGTCGGCTGTCCCGCGAAGCGCTGCCCGGAGCCGGAGCCATGTGCCCCTTCCCCATCAACAACGCGATCACGAGCCGTCAATTGCGCCACAGTTGTAGCCAACTCTCGCAGTAATGAAGATTGGGCCCTCATATCTGCGTTCGGCGACTCCAACGTCGGCTCGGCGACGGGTTCTTCTCCATCTGGCATGGTAACGCACGCACGTACGGACGAGAATATCACTCTCGGGTGGTGAGCCGGGTGTGGTCTTGAACAACCTGGGGTGACCTTGCTCGCAACTGGTTACGAGACAGTTTTTACATCGCTGCGTGGAACGCAGAGAAAACTGGAAGATGGCAGGCTCAGCTGTTCTGGCTGCTTTTATGTCTACTCGTGCTGCACCCGAAAAAGGGCGCAACAACAGATGCCTAGTTCCCGTACCACTGAGCAGCACTTGTAGCTAAAAGCGGTTAGGTCAAGGAGGGAAACCCCATAAACTAGTTTAGATCATATGCGCAGTACACTTATACTATCTGTGATGGTAATAGATATAGAATAGTTAGTATTAGTAGTTGTTATTCCAGGCTAGGCGGAACAATTTGACGAATTGATGTCTTACGACCGCAAATAAATTTCAAGGCCTGTCACTGTCACCGCAAATAAATTTCAAGGCCTGGCAAATGTTCACATAGTCGCTATATATAGCGACTAGTCGCTATAGCCAGCTCATCACAGCAGCAACTCGATTTTTATATGGCATCACGCGCGCATCAAACCCCGAGGAAAAACGAGCGCATCTAACCCCGAGGAAAACAAACCCTGAGGAAAAACTGTGCGCTACATACGATGCATGAAGACTTCACATTTTCTGGGGGTAGTATGGGCCTACAACATAATAGTCCTCTCTAAAAAGAGCAGTTTAAAAACCCTACAACATCCATAGATAACCTAACGGTGCGCAATATGCTGTACAGTACTGATGAACATTGCTGCCCTGCCTAGAGCGCGCCGACTAGGCGCCGCCGCCATCCGTCGGACATCACGCCTTCTGCCCGTCGACCCCAGTCACACGCCCCCCCCACCCTGCATAGCTCTATTGCCGCACGCTCCACGTCGCGCAGTGCCCTGCTTGTGGCAAGTTCCCAAAGGTTTTTGGCAGACTATTCGCTATGCGGCCACCACGCGGTCGCGGCGGCGGGTTCGGCGGACGTGGTGGCCGCGACGGCGGCGGCCGCTTCGGCGGCGGCGGCCGCTTTGCTGGGCGGGGCGGCGGGCGGGGCGGCTACAACGACGGGCCGCCCGACTCTGTGGTGGTGGCCGGCGAGTTTCTGCACGCCTGCGAGGGCGAGGCAGTCTGCAAGCTTACCAACGAGAAGGTAAGGCCGCCTGGCACCAATTGTCGTCGTTCCCTTGGTCCGCCATCAACCCCTGTCCCCTCATCAATATTAGGGTATCCGCGAAGTGCAGGCCGACCAAGTTGCGTGGGGGGCGACTCATCTGGTCATGCACCACTCTATACAGCGACTAACAGCCACATACTTGTTTGCAGATTCCGTATTTCAACGCTCCAATCTTCCTGGAGAACAAGACCCAGGTCGGCAAGATTGAAGAAATTTTTGGGCCAATCAACAAAGCGGTGAGTGTAAATAGCCACGCTGTCCCTTATGCCGCCGTGCCAGCATGCAGCTGAGCGCATTGCTGGTGAATGCTGACGCCGATGATCCTTTCGCCCTCCTCCTCTTTTCTTGTTCACTGCAGATGTTTACCATCAAGATGCAGGAGGGTGTCATCGCCACATCGTACAGCGCTGGCGACAAGTTCCACATCGACCCCATGAAGCTGCTGCCACTGGAGCGATTTACAGGCGGCGGTGGCGGGGGTGGCGGCAGAGGTGGAGGTCGCGGAGGTGGGCCTGACATTGCCATCTCTGTCGGCGCAGTCTGTGCCTCATGGTGCTATGCTCAATAATGTCGATTTTATGCATATTCAATGCGCCGGTGTTTGTTGCAGGAGGCCGCGGAGGCCGTGGCGGACGCGGCGGGGGCCGGGGGCGCGGCCCTCCACGAGGTGGCGGCCGCGGCGGCAGCGGCGGCTTCAGGGGCGGTGGCCGTGGTGGCTTCAGGGGCGGCAGTGGCGGCCGCGGCCGTGGCCGCTACTAGACTGGGATGTATACTTTCTGATCAGAATCCGATGGATCGGCCGCCACAGCAGCTTCTTCGCCATCTGCTTCCATGACTAGTATTAGATACCCAACCCCCGTCCCGATTGTAGGGCCAAAACCCTGCTCAGCAATGCGTGTCCAGGGCATCCACTTGTAATTCTCTATATCTATCCCCTGTGCGCCAGCCAATACACCGCGAGAGGGTGTGTGCTTTAGAGAGGGAAGGCCGCTGCATATTGATTGGATGAGAGTCTGTAACTGACCCCAAGCACAACCCACCTGTTGCCACGTGAGGAAACGGTGCGAGTCAGTGGTATGTTTAGCTTGCCTTGGCTTGTGGTTCCATTGCCCCTTCCCCTGTCCATGCATATGTGTAACAAGGTGTTGCTTGATTATCATGAAATACTGAAACATTGTGAAATTGAGCTTGTCCATGTGCTTTGTGCCCAACCATTGCGCCTGCGTGGACATGCGGCTGCCTGTAACGCACGATGGATGCGAATTTTTTTGGGAATGCAGCGCGGAGCCTGGTTTCATTTGATGCTCTGCGCTATAACTTCGTGGGGTTGTGTGTTCATCATTGATGCATGGCGTATGTTGTGCTTACGTGGGGGTGGCGGGCAGTGTACCTCGCAGCTATGTTCCGGCAATGAGTAGTTTGCTCAGCAGTCAGCCAGCAGCAGCGCGGCGTATGCAGCAGCAGTATGCATGCCGTCAAAGTGCAGCCCCGAGGACCCTGGGAGACGATAAGAAGTGTTTCCCATAGCTATCCCTTGTGCACGTAAGCTGCTGCTGCTGCTGCTAATGCTGATGCTCTTTCAGTCGGCAGTTATTATTACCCTGCAGAATACGGATACTGTGTACCCCGCAGCATGTACGACTGCAATAACGGAGAATGCTTGGTATACTGCGCGCAAGCCCCGAGCAGAATACCTGTGTGGGTAGGCTCGCTCCACCTGATGAGCGCGGTGTGTAGCTACTACTCGTACTCCCGTCCCGGTACTCTGTGATATGCGCTGCTGCTGATATGGCGAGAACGGAGGCCGCCTGTTGCTGCACAGCAGAGTACTGTACACCCGCAGTTTTCTTCCGCCCCTGGGACAGGACTAGCACCAGCCAAACCCCTGCAGCATGTCTACTATACGACGGCCGTTTATCAGGCGCGCAGCGACCCAGTGATGGAAAGCCCTGCTGGGTAGTAACATCCACCGTACTCGCTCATTTACCTGCTGCTGTACCGTCAGTAGAGTTTTGTTTTCGACATGGGAGGCACCGGTGCTACCTGGGGAGGCACCGGCCGTATAAGGATTAGCTAAGAGATACCAGTGCCTTCTCGTAGTTATGACGCGGTGCTGATACCGTGCCATGTAGCTCGTGCCAGTGCTCGTGCCGGTATTTATGGCACCATTGCCGGTCATCCTTATTATTTAGTCAGGCCAGGGTGCCGTTAATACCGACTGTTAAGCGTGGCGCGGGCAATTCATTTTTGCTTGCACCTCGCATTTTTTTTATGTACCGTACAGTAGAATTAAATACGGTTTGCGGGGCCCAAAAATGAATCGTTTATTTGCACCTCTGCGTCGAGTTTTTCGTGTATCATTCGTGTATTATTCTAGATTAGTTCTCCGTTATCGGTTCTTCTCTCTGCCGGGGGGGGGGGGGGGGGGGGGGGGCGGTCGAAAACGTTATTTATTTATCGTCGGCCGCAGGTACAGGTAGACCGTTTGTGCTGTTTGCACGGTGTCTTTGCCGTGCTCTCATTGCAATGCCAGTAGTTTGATCTAAACTAGTTTATGGGGTTTCCATCCTTGACCTAACCGCTTTTCAGCTACAAGTGCTGCGCAGTGGTACGGGAGCTAGTAACTGTTGTTGCGCCCTTGTTGGGTGCAGCACGAGTAGACATAAAAGCAGCCAGAACAGCTGAGCCTGCCATCTTCCAGTTTTCGCTGCGTTCCACGCAGCGCTGTAAAAACTGTCTCGTAACCCGTTGCGAGCAAGGTCACCCCAGGTTGTTCAAGACCACACCCGGCTCGCCATCCGAGTGTGATATTCTCGTCCGTACGTCCGTGCGTTACTATGTCAGATGGAGAAGAACCCGTCGTTGAGCCGACGCTCACGTCGTTGCAAGCAGATGTGCGTGCATTGGCTACAGCTGTGGCACAATTGACGGCTCGTGATCGCGCTGTTGATGGAGAAGGGGCACATGGCTCCGGTTCCGGGCAGCGTTTCGCGGGACAGCCGACAGGCAGCGGGGGAGCCGCAGAGCGCCCCGACTTGCTAGAGCTAGCCCAGAGCGGCCATGTCGGAGCAAAATCCGTGAGTGCCGAGGATGATTACCTCGCGGTGCCAGAGCTACTGCAGAGAGCAGAGTCTGGTTACGAGGCCGTTCGACCGGTCAGCCGAGTGCCTGGACTTTTCCCGTTGAGCACCGACCTAACGAACGAGTACCTCAAGCAGGATGACCGGCGTCTGCCGGCCCAGGAGGAGTACTTGTGGATGTCGTGTTTCGGGGCTCACATGGCCGCCCTTTTCGTGGCGCTCGACGAGCTGCTACCTTACGTCCCCACCACTAACCAGGACTTCACCCCCTACCTCGCGAGAGCTCGGAATCACGCCGAGGCCATCGACAAGGCGTTTCGTTTTCGTCTAGCCTTCCTGCGGAGGCTGAATGAGATCAAGCGTGTGCACGGTGACCAAGGCGTTCTGGATGTGCTGCGAGCTCAGCATTTTCAGCCCGCTGCGGAGCATCTGGGCTCTGCGATTTTTGGGGACCTGATGAGAGACTACGAGCGTCGTGTCTTCGAGGCGACCGTTGCCAGCAGTGCCAAGGCGACCGCTACTTCTCGAGTAGCGGCTGCAGCTGCAGGTCGCGGGCGTGGGCGAGGACGTGGTGGTGGACGTGGACGCGGCCGCGAAGGTGAGCACGAATGATGGCGTGGGGCGCCGCTCGTCGGAGCTGCAGGAGCCTTGCGAGGCCACCTTTCGGTGACCGCCGCAAAACGCACCCTTGCAGCTCAACGGCGGGATGAGCGCCCTGTGTCAGGACCTGACCCCCCACCTTACAGACTTCATTTAGACCTTCCTCGGTGCGGCGCTTCTTACAGCTACAGCCGAGTGCGGCTCAACCATCCGTACACCTGCACATGGCGGCTCAACCATCCGCCTTTCTTACAACCCCATCTCTGCGTTCGTCGGTTGTTACACTACGTGTTACAACCGGTTCGCAACGACCAAGTTTCGCGCGTGTACGTTACGCACGGGACAGGCGCTACGAGCGCGACGGGCGCGCGGGGCGGCCCTCTTACCTGAACCTAGCCCCGCAAACCCGTACTGAAGCTACTGCAAACCCGTCCAGCAACTACCGGCCAACCGCCGGGAACCTAACCGCTGCTGCCGAGTACTTTGCGAACAGTAGCCGTGCCAGTGGAACTCTGTCAGTAAAACGACGCACTTACGTAATCGACGAGCCCGCAGCTATCGCTCCATGGGCTGCGTCACTGCGATCTCGGCTGCAGGACGCGTTCGGCTCAGACGAGCTAGGCCAGCGGACGCTCGACCTGCTCTCCAGCTCCCTCAGCGCGCAAACTCTCAAGAGCTACGCCGGCAGACTGTCTCAGTTCGCTGAGTTCTGCCACGACTCCGAGAACATCAGCCCGCTGGAGGCGACTACTGCTACTGTTGTTCGGTACGTTGCCTGGATCGGGGAGCGAGGTCACATCGCAGCTAAGTCGCTGCAGCCCTACCTGTCTGCCATCAACACCTTCTTCGAGCTGCACAACCTCGTCCCGATCGCCAAGGACAGCCTACACCTCACTTCGGCAAGGCGTGGGTTAATGTTGCGGCAGCGCCGGCTGGACGCTGCCCCCTTGCGTGTCCCTCTGCCTGCGGATGTAGCTTACCGCTTCGTCTCAAAGGCCGAGCTAATTGTGTCTGCTCCTTATCCAGAGTCCCACCTCGACTACCGAGCCCTCTTGGCTTCGGTTGTCAACTTACTGTTCTTTGCCAGGGGCCTTACTGGCGTCTCCTGTCGAGCGCAAGATGTACATGTCGACACCTACAACATCACCCTGCAGGTCTACCGCGAGAAGGGTCGCGCTGGCCGTCGGGGACCCGACGACCTGCGCGTACTGCTCCTTCCGGTGTCCGAGCACCCTCGAGTGGCACGACTCTTACGCTACTTCATCGACAACGTCCAGTCTGTCCCCCTGGTTACTGTTGGCTTGGCTGCCTCCAACTTCTGGGCTGTAAATGTGGCTGAGCAGTCAAAACCTTGGACTGCGGCTACGATGTCAGACTGGTTGTCTACAGCGGTCAACCTAGTCAACGCAGCCCCTCCTGCTGGCACTTCCTGGACTTCACACAGTCTGCGCAAGGGCGCAGCCTCTGCTGCAAACGCCATCGGAGCGCCACTGTCCCACATCCGCTACCAAGGCGGTTGGGCCACTAACTCCGATGTTGTTTTGGACTACATCGACCCCAACGTTCTTCCTTCTCCTGGCGCGTGGTTCTTCTTTGGACACATCGCCCCCCTCCGCCACTTCCAAGTCCAACAGGACTCCGCAGCGGTGGCCTTCCCAGTGCCTCCTTCATGACTTGGCGCTACCCCTTCTCCGTCAATCTACCGCTCTCTACGTTCGCTCAAGACTGGCAAAACCAGACTCAACTTTGAAATGATCTAAACTAGTTTATGGGGTTTCCATCCTTGACCTAACCGCTTTTCAGCTACAAGTGCTGCGCAGTGGTACGGGAGCTAGTAACTGTTGTTGCGCCCTTGTTGGGTGCAGCACGAGTAGACATAAAAGCAGCCAGAACAGCTGAGCCTGCCATCTTCCAGTTTTCGCTGCGTTCCACGCAGCGCCCCCCCTGACTCCGTTTTCCCTCCACGCTTTTCGCTAAACCTTCCTGCCAATTTCGGCTCTTGACCGTGTAAAACAGCCTGCGCGACCTTTTTGGCAAAACCAGACTCAACTTTGAAATGCTGTATATTATGGGCGGGCGGCGCGCGGCGCGCGCGCGTCGCCGACCCTGCCAGCATGCTTCCGCCATATCCGCAGTGTCGTGCGCCAGTGCAGCGGCTGTGCGTGGCCGCCGCTGCAGCAGCATAACGTCCGAGCCGCCGCGGTGTGTCGTTCCCCCTCAGCACACGGCATTCCCGTTGCCTCCCCGGGCATTGAGACCGATCGAGCCCCCAACCGTTGCGCTCTAGAACTACGCTCCTGGGGACGCCAGGCAGCTGCACAGAAGGCCTAGAAGGGGACAGCCACTGCTTACACGCGCTGTGCGGCGTGGCGGCGCTAAGCCCACTCGGGCGAGGTCGTGGGTAGCCAAGTACCGTTCTGCCAAATCACAGCGCGGCTCCGCGACCGTGGAGAGTGGAAAAATAGTATTTTTTTGGTGACCGAATCAACCGGGAGAGCGAAACGCCGAGCACGCCGAGCCCCTGCTTAAACACGGACCGTGAGAGCCAAGTCCTCAGCCGAGAGGAGAGATGACTGTCCACGGGACATGTGGCCGGCGTGTGGCTGGGGGCGAGCCCAAGGAGCGGCTGGCGGGCGGGAAGCATGCCATCGGGCTGGAACACCTCCGGACAAGGCGAGGGCCCGCCATGGTTGATACACATAGAAATGGAAGGGGACCTATGTATTTAACACGCACCACATAGAACGATAGATAGGGATCATTTTTACTTTACGTGATCAGGAAAGGTCTATACGTACCGGTACGTATACATACAGGGCCGCCACATATGTACGTATAAATAGACAGTGATGAACTGTCGCATATTATTTCACAGATTCATCCTTCAGCCGGATTGTCTGACATAGCCGGCACGCGCCAGCCCCGGCCACCCCAACCGGCACGCGCGCCCTGAGCACTCAGCCCCCATCCGCCACGCACGATGTGAGCGCCGTCGCCTCTCCTCGCCCTCTTCGCCGCGCCGCCCCCGTTCCAGGGGGGCACACGCGCGTTGATGGGCCGTGCCGTGCCGCTCCACGGCGGTTCGTATTTTCGTAAATTTATTCTGCCCCATCCGCGCTAACCACCCTCCACTCCCCCTCCGCCCCCGGTGCCCACTCCGCAACTGGGCCTGCTCACGCATCTACCACACGCTGGATCATTTCTGGAAGCTGGCCATGGCTGCTCCAGCGGGCTGGCCAACCTGCCTCACGCCAGACATGCGCCCCTACTGTGCTCTCACTCCCCCGCGTGGGCATTCCCTATCCCCCACAGCCAGCTCAAACTGCTGCTAAGCGCAGCCGGCCAGGAGGTGGCAGGTGACCGCTCTGCACTTCTGGACAGGATACGCGAGCAGGTGATTGGTGATGTTGAGCTGGAGTGGGTGACGCACCGAATCCACACAGAGACACCCATCCGTGAGGACTGCACACTGGTGGAGCATGATGGTAGGCACCCAATTATGCTGTGCGCGCTGCTCGCATGAAACCAGGATTCGCTTCCGTGTGCGTCTCAAGCATGAGGTATGAGCTTCTTGTATTACGGCCAACAGGGGAGCTGTACATTTTCGGGGGCCGGGACGCCAACAGCGACTACGGCTCCCAGGAGCTCCTGAAGCTGTCACGGAAGTCGGGCATCTGGGAGGTTGTGGAGAACATCGGCACCTGGCCTGAGCGCAGGTCAGCTCTCGCCGACTCCTCTTTTGCGATTTTGATGTTGTTTAGCTGTCTCTCTGCCTGGAACTGGCTGCCCCTCGCCATGCCTGAGCAGCCGACCCTGGTGAGCATGCTTGCCTGCGCAGGTTTGCCCATTCCGCAGTGACGTACGGCAACAAAATGTACGTGTGGGGCGGCCAGCGCGACACTAACTCAGAGCGCTACTTCAACGACATGCACTGCTTTGACTTCCGCACGCACTACTGGCACGAGGTGAAGCAGCAGGGCAGCATCCCCGAGGCCAGGTGCGCCCCGCCATCATGCAGCCAGTGTCTAGGGTTCTGTTAGGGTTTTCGCCGTGCTATGCCGGCTCGCATGACATTCTGCCACTGAAATGGCTGCTAGGTTGGTTTTGTTTTGTGGTTCTGACAGCTGGTTCAATGCGCCAAAACGATCCCACAGATCGTACGCCAAGGCCGTCATTCACGGCAAGCACCTCCTGCTCTACGGTGGAGTGGACACTGAGCGCGGCGGAACCGGCAAGACTGAGTTTGCGGAGGGCGCTGGCACGGTGCGTTTCGCGAAATCTCTTGGCAGCGCCCTGGGCATCTCGGCCGATGTGCTGTTTAGGTCTGGCCGCTGCTCACGTCTGGCGATGTGCTTCGTCTTGGCATGCAGATCATGCAGTTTGATTTCGAGACATCCACCTGGAGCCAAACCAAAGCTGGGGGCCCGCCCACCACAAAGCCACTGCCCATTTTTCTGGAGGTCCGCGTGCCCGGTCGCTCCGCCAGCTCATAGATGTGCCACCTCTGCCGGTTGCTGATGGTCGGGTTGCCGCTGCCACTCCTCTCCTTACTTTTGTGTGGGTTTACAGGCGTTTGCGAGCCACAACGACAGCCTTTACACCATGACGTATGACTACCACAAGCAGGACCAGCCCCTGGTAATCCATAAGCTGGATCTGGGCAAGATGAAGTGGCACAAGGTGGGAGCCAGCTTGCTGTGGTGTCTGGTCGTTAGCTTCTACTCAACTTAGTGATTCCACATGTTAGGATTGAGTCTGAGTGTGCCACAATTGGCCCACCCCAGGTCAAGGCCAAGGGCAATGCGCCATCTGCCAGGACAAAAGTTGCCAGCGTGGTGCTGGGCAACCAGTGGGTTGTGCATGGTGGCCTGCAAATGGTACCCCCCCCCCCCCCCCCCCCCCCGCCCCCCCCCCCCCCCACAAATCCCCCGTCCACAACAGATGTCCTCATTTCGTACTGCCGACTGTATCGGGTACTGACAACGCGCCATCCGGCTAATAGAGTCAAGAGGAGGACGAGGACGAGGAGGAAGAGAAGCAGCACGATCAGCCCAGTGACGAGTGCTACATATTCTCATTTGACACAGAGACCTGGACGCAGCCAGACTTCATTGGTGCGGGGCCCCAGGTTGCCCTGTTCACCACACATACCGCCATGAATGAAGGTTAGAAGGAATTGACTCTTTTGGGGTCTGTGCCAATTAGGGAGAAGCCCAATCGCTCGAGGTGGCCACGCGGCTTGCGAGCTCCTAGGTAGCATGCTCCTCGTTGGGGGACACCTTCCGAAGCAGCGCAATGACGAGGATGGTGGGAGCGAAGGCAGGTGGGTGGAGTGGCCTCTACAGACGCCACGCCAGCACGCAGGCAGTGCTTGTGGAAGCTGAGCACTGCTTGTGTTTGCCTCAGTGAGAGAGCGGATGAAGAAGAGATGAGCGGCCTGGAGAGCGATGAGAGCGGGTATACAGTCGACTCGGCGGAGATGGACGAAGTTGGCAACCATGAGGCGCACCGAGATGGTGCGGACGCGGACTCAGAGGACCGCAGCCGTGCAGGTAAGCCTCCCTCAGTCCATTGTATATTCACCCGCTACTCGTGCACTTAATGAACCTAAGTGTGCTGCCATATTCTGGGGCACTCGTGCTGTCCCCAGGAAGTGTGGCGAGCGAGGAAGGCGAAGCAGACAGCGACCCTTCACGCTCAGACAGCCTGCACACTTCCGGGGATGAGGGGCTACTCAACATGATCGAGGTGAACTTCTTAGTACCATTGGAGCAACTCTGGATTACTCCCTTTCCACAACTCCTCAATTTTTCCTATCTTGTCCACCAACCCCCTTGTCCTCATGCTGATGTTCAGCAGTACATACACTTGCCTTCACATCTAGAATCAACACTGCCTCTCAGCATGCCTTTATCAGGACGCGCAGTATGCACCATCGCTGTGTTTGGTAACCGTCGACGCTGAACTTGCGCTGCATTGTCCGTAGGTGCTCCGCCCCCGTCCTGCGGGTCCAGCCTGTGACCGCCTGGCCAACGTGGACTTGGCGTCTAGCCTCACCCGCTTCTTCAACTGCGAGTCGCACAGCGATGTCGTGCTGATGGTGGACAACAAGGTGAGTGATGACAGCATGCCTGCTGCGCAGCCCTGCCAAACTGAACTGTTGCTGGCCGTCACAAGCTGATGTCTTATGTTGTCGTCCGCCGTGCAGCGATTTCCCACCCACCGGCTGGTGCTGGCAGCCCAGAGCGAAATCTTTGATGCCATGTTCCAAGGGGGTATGAAGGAGGACACTACAGGTAAACACCGGTTGAGATGATACTCTGGACCATGAAGCCATTTGCCAGATATGCTTACATGGCCGTTTGCGCGAAAAGGCTGGCATGGCGGTGGATTGCCTGAGACGCTGGCTGCGAAAGGTAAGCGTGATCTTGATTATGCACGCGGCTATGTACCGACGTTGCATGTGCAGGTGAGGTGGTGGTCAAGGACATGCGCCCCGAAGTGATGCGCTCGTTCCTGAGCTACCTCTACGGTTGCCTAGACGCCATTCGCCCCGACCAGGTACGCCCTCAACGGCACGCCTCTCTGCCCCTCACGTATCACAGGCAACCCACTGGGCACTCGGTGTGACCCTCTGCTAACCGTGTGACGGCATGTCCCGGCAGGCGATGGAGCTGTTCCGTGCCAGTGACCGCTACGGGGTCATAAGCCTCCGGAATGAATGCCTCCACATGCTGAAGGTGAGTGCAGTTATCTTAACAATGATTAGGGATTTTACGCTGCATGGGTTATTATGACTTTGGAAGAGGGAGTGAAGGCTCGCTGACATGTTGGGCTGCTCGCATTGTGCAGTGCGCCATCGACGCCAGCAATGCGGCAGCCATTGCTCAGCTAGCTGATGAGCACCAGTGCAGTGAGCTCTTCCAGGCATGTATCAAGTGAGTTGCCCCCCCCCCCCCCCCCCCCCCCCCCCCCCCCCCAACTGGGGGTACCTCTCATACTGAAAGCGTCCCAGTGTTTTATAAAATGGTATCAAGCGACATGCCCTGTGTTGGCGATTTGAATGGCTGTGTGTTAATAGCCCTAACCCAATTCGAATTTCACGACAAGCTGAAAACTCGGAACCTGTGTTTGAAATGCACTGGGCTTCGTTGGGGCTTAATTTGCAGTTTGAGTTGACTGATCTGATCTATCTTTCGGGAAGCATTTGCTGCTGTGCTGAGAGCCCTGTGTTGCCTCATTGCCTGGTCGCCAGGTTCACTGCCAATTGCTCCGAGCTGCCCCGCGTCGTCGGGAGCGCAGCATACATGGACCTCATGCGGTCATATCCCGAGCTCGCGCAGAAGTTTGTGCGCCTGGCGGCGGAGATGCAGGCAGAAGCGGGGCGCACGGCGGAGGCCGCCAACAGCCGCCGCAAGAAGAAGCGCCGGCGCTGAGAGGCTGGATGCCATGGAGGCAACCCTTAGTCCCTCCAATGGCTTGATTGCCCACCAGCGTTTTAGTTACAAGTGGTCCGTAATGACTACGGCCTGCCTTGTTTGCCCTGTATTCCGGCAAAGCCCTTGTTCCATCATTTTCCTATTCTGATTAGTCCTTGAGCATAACAGATATGCAGGGCCGCTGCCGGTAGTGCCGGGTCGACTTCGGGCGGCCAGATGCCTCACAACACCCGAAAGGAAGTCGCCACGGCCTGGAGGAGGCCCCGCACGTTGGGGTTGCCATCCCAGCGCCCACCTGGCGCCGTCACGCGGCAGGTGTACTGCACGCCCTGAATTTATGTACAAGTACAATGAAATTGCATTCAGCCTGCTGCTGTAATAACGCAATCACCGGCACAAGATCTGAACTGATGTGTGTAATGACACATGAATGCGCTACGCCAACCACGGCTAAATCCAGCTCAGTATGAACTGGGGCTCAATGCTCCCCGAATTGTTTTTCAGATGCACATGCAAGCGCCCGCCCCCACCTCTCCCACATATACACTATATATATATATATACATATATGTAATATTGTGTCTTATATGCTTGTGTGCCAGTGGTTTATCGACGATACCGCCCCTCCCAATCAAAGCCCACCAGGCAATGTTGTGCCGCCCATTCCTAGTGATGCGCAATGGCAGACAGCTATGGGATCCAAGGCCATCATGCTGTTCTGGCCTAACCTGGGCAGCCCCACCTTGGACACCGCCATGCTCCGGAACTCGTGCGCTTGGCCAAAGAGGCCCGCGGAGACGCCGCTGTACAGAATATGCGTGATGTAGTATGTCTGCCCCCCGCGCGGAACTGCCCATGCCGACAGCAGGCGGCACCCGGGCGCCGCGCTAGCCAGCTTGGCTCCGTACTCCTTGACGGCGCAAGTATGGGCAGAGCCGCTCAGACACCAGTCTCAGGCAAACAGTAAAGGTAGGTATTGCCTATACTCGCTGCATGGCCCACCTTTGCCGTCCCCAGACTGCGCAGCGACTTTCCTTGAGCCGGCACTCCATAGACAGCCAGAGTCTCGCCCCCAACTTCCGGGTTGTAAAACGATGCCTGGACGCCTGATTGTGAATTTTCCAAGGAGTAATAGCGTTGTCAGATTGGCATGCGTGTAGGCAGCTCAACACAGTCTCCACAGGGGTGGCACGTACTTCCTGCGGGGTCAAGTCGTTCGACCTGCCGCCACGCCTGAGGCCGCTTAACGGTCCATGTGCCTTGCGGGCCGGTTTCTTCCAGGAGCGGTGCGGGACATCGCGCCCAGCTCACCCCGCTGCCTCAGCTCGACATTCCCCCATGTATGGTTTAAATGTTAAAAACCAAGTAGCAAAGCAAAGCACTACCCGCACCTGCTCGCGACCGTGACGCCGCGGCTTCCACCCTGCGTGGCGCGCAGATCGAGTTGGCATTGGTTGCACGTTCGTTACGCCCTGCTAGGCACACAGGCCAGCAGTAATCTGCGCTATCGGCTTACGGTGCAGCGCTTCCCAGTGCCAGCTCCAGCAGCAAGGCAAGAGTGACTCGTCTCATATGATGTCCCGTGTGGCTGCTGTGCGTGTTGAAGGGCGCCCCGCATAGAGCCGCCGTTTTGAGAGGCGTTCGGTGTAGAGTCCTCGGGAATGGCAGTGGTGCCGGTGGTTGTGCCGGCACGGACGGGTGCCTCATTGCTGTGACCCCCCGGGCGACCGGAGTTGCTGAAACTGGCGGGCGTTTTCCCGGCAGATGCCAGCTGGGGGGCATCATATGGGGTGCGGGTCAAGGGGCAACGCGCCCAGCCGCTGACTGTTGGCTTGCCGCCACCTGTCCCACATTTGCGACGCTAACGCAAGTTTAAATCGACGCAACGGCACGTACAGGTTAGGTGGCACACCTATCTCTTCCCCGCTTGAACAGAACATAATTGATTGACACCGCTGTCTGGAGTCGGCCGACCATGTGTACTCTGTATCACTCGCGTTCACCGGCAGCACTACCGCTGCACGTCCCCGCTTAGCCTCTACTACCTCTACTGCCGCCCATCGTACTGTAGGCAGCGTGTACCGGTACCAGGCAGGTACCGGTAACCCTAGAGTAGGGTAGGCTAGCCCGAAATAAATATTGTAACTGAATAAGCGCAGTACATGTATAGCGACTACATAGCGACTACAGTACCTTATCTTAGTACAGTACCTTAGCAGTACCTTATCCTTAGCAGCTCTGTAGCCGCCGCCCAAAACTGGCCGGCATCCCGCACTGGTACCAGTAAAAAGTAGTTTACTTCTTCCGCCCGCCAGTATGACCACTTCCTCAACGATGCTCATGGGTCGGACAGCTACGCCGCGGAGATGCGCGAGGCGTGGGGCCGCCTACAAGCGGCTACTGCTGGCCATCTCGGCGACGCAGATGCACGCCGGATGGAGCGGGAAGTGGAGGCTGCGTCGGACTCGCAAAAGGAGCTGACGGCATTTCTAGACCAGGCCAACAACTCTCGGCTTCGAAATGAGGTGTGCGCTCTCCCCGCCACATGTAGGGAACGGATCTTGTTCAACCAGCTCGACGCGGCGTCAAGCATGTGGACAGTGGCCATCCCCACCGCGCGGACAGCCATGACTCCGCATGAGCTGCGGGAGGTCGCTGCCGGGTACTTCTTTTTGCCTAGCCCGTGCTTGGCCCTGGTGGTTGGGTGCCAGATCATTCTGCCCTCGACAGAGCACAACCCCGTCATTGTTGATCTATACGTACGGCGACGCGCTCATGAACCTCCCGGCGCCTGGAGACGCTCACTGGCGTGTACAGCACGACGCTATCGCAGATGCCTTCCGCGATCACTGTGTTCACGACCTAGGTATCGCGGTACGGCGGGAGGTGGATGACTTGTTCCAGCAGGCAGTGCCTCTCGGGAACACCGTACCCAGGGATGAGCTCAAGGACCTAGTGCCGGACGCAGAGCTCTCATTTCCGGCGTTCAACGTCGTGACCCGGAGCTATGATCCCCGGAGCTTGAAGTCCACGATGTTGTTCAAGACTATGCGGTACGGGGTCAAGTACACTTCAGTGCCCCGGGCCACGGCTGTGGATCGGTTTGAGCGCTCCCTGTTGGGCGACATACAACGGGGGTTGGCTGCGCGGGATGCGGCGTGGCACAACACAGAGCCCGGACAGAAGGGTCCTCTTCGAGACATCCTGGATATGTCGGATGGAGTACACGGGCATGGTCTTCGGCACAGTGGGTGAGGTGAGCAAGGGGGTGCACCACACAGTGCGTGGTATCGCATACTTGGCTGCGGATCGGGGTGCCCTCTCATCGCGGGGCACTCGGTGCATCACCCGGGCTCACCAGGAGGCCTTGCTCGCAAGAGATTTCCTCGGGGTCCTAAGCTTGGTGGCCGCTCGAGAGCGCGCTCGCTGCCTCATCAGACGGCGCAAATTCGTCTGCCATCCCGTTGCTGAAGCTGCACAGCACGTCCGAGGATCACCCACACACACACGTGCTCGCGTGGCCCGGACTCTGAACCGTGCGCGCATCACTCATCCATCCCGCCTTATGCGGGATGCGGGCCGCTTTTAGGCGGCTTGCTGTGTTGATTTTCTAATTCTGGGGAATTGTCCTTTTTGTAATTCACACCAGTAAAAGTAGTAGTCGCTAGTGGCACGCTGGGGGTGGCGCGGGCGGGCGCGTGGTCGATGCCGCTTGGAGCCGTAGGCGTTGACTGCGCTGTCCGTGATCGTCCCGGTTTTTCGATTTCTGGCAGTACTTTATGCAGTACATCCGATGCCGGCGTCATTCCTACCCAGCCCACAGCCCCCTCCCGACTCCTCAGCCCAAGCCCCAACCCCGCCCCATCCCGCAGCCACACCACCGCCGGCGCGCATCCCCGAGTCACCCGCGGCACCGTCCGAGGCAGCTTCACAGCACCTATCTTCGCCCGTCGGTCCGCACTTCACGGTGATGACATCCGCATGCGTGCCGCCCGCCATGGTCCAAGCCGCACCCTCCGCCCCCCTTTCCCCAACCACACCCGCTCCCCTCCCCATCCCCGCAGCCACACCACCGCCGGCGCGCATCCCCGAGTCACCCGCGGCACCGTCCGAGGCAGCTTCACAGCACCTATCTTCGCCCGTCGGTCCGCACTTCACGGTGATGACTCCGCATGCGTGCCGCCCGCCATGGTCCAAGCCGCACCCCTCCGCCCCCCTTTCCCCAACCACACCCGCTCCCCTCCCCATCCCCGCAGCCACACCACCGCCGGCGCGCATCCCCGAGTCACCCGCGGCACCGTCCGAGGCAGCTTCACAGCACCTATCTTCGCCCGTCGGTCCGCACTTCACGGTGATGACTCCGCATGCGTGCCGCCCGCCATGGTCCAAGCCGCACCCCTCCGCCCCCCTTTCCCCAATCACACCCGCTCCCCTCCCCAACCCCGCAGCCCACACCACCGCCGGCGCGCATCCCCGAGTCACCCGCGGCACCGTCCGAGGCAGCTTCACAGCAACTATCTTCGCCCGTCGGTCCGCACTTCACGGTGATGACTCCGCATGCGCGCCTGCGCGCGGCGGTGTGGGTCGCACCGCCAACTCCACAAGACTCAAGACATGAAGACGGAGGCGGTGCTCATTCTCGCGTGGGCTTCAGGCAGCTTTATTGAAGTTGCCCGTAACGTTGTACTACGCGGTAGTCTCTTGTTGCTTAATACAATTACATGAGCTAGCAGCAGAAGGCGATATCGGAAATCACCAAAATAAAAGGCAATCAGAAAGGTCCTCTACATCGACTGCGGGGTGGAAGCAGTAACATGAGAAGACGCAGAGTGGGCACGAGCACACGCATCAGACTTGGCCATCTGCACACCGGCAGAGAGAATGCTTAATCCAAACCAGTAAAAGTAATTCACACCAGTAAAAGTAAAGTAAAGTTCGCCCCGGGACATCGGCCGAAGCCGCCCCAGCACTTGACCTCGTGCGCCAACTGCAGTCGTAGGTCTGGCATAGCCCACAGACCATTGCCTCATTCGAACCCCGAAGGGCTAATGCATCAACCGGGTAATAAACCCGGGTACCCGCGTACCCGCGTACCCGCGTAGGCGGCCTGCTGTGTTGATTTTCTAATTCTGGGGAACTGCCCTTTTTGTAATTCACACCAGTACCCGCGTACCAGGACTCGATGCGGGTACCAGCAGTACTGGCATCACCGATACGGGTAGTACCCGTGCAGGCCCCGCCGAGGATTGTGTACGAGGAAATACCGGTACCCGTACGACCCGGGCGCGACCACGACCTGATACGATGCAAGAAGACAGCCGGACATACGGCGCGCGCCGCGAGGTTAGACGCAGCATATCGGGAGCAGGCCGCGGAGCTTACCACCCTGGAAGCGCAGACGACCCGACTGCCGACTCTTCCCCGTATAATCAACCCCATCACCCCGCCCGACCGTCGTAGCGAAAGCCGCGCCCGAAGGCGCTCCCTGATCACAGCCTGGCAGGACTCACGTCACGACGCACACGGCATCGCCTTGCTCGGGGAATGCTACGCTGAGCCGAGGGGTTGCCAGAAGCGTGCCGTGTCGAGCGGCGCGGAGGGCGCGGTGAGCATGTTCGCCAACGACTACCAGGGCGGACCCGCCTTCGAGGTGCTTAGCCCGCAGGTATGATTAAGCGCGACTCCCTGCCCGGCCCGCTTGACATGTCCCCTTCCTGCACCTGTGACCCTTGCGTGACACGTGGTGTTGGCGCCCGTGGTGACGGCGTGCCCCGCTTTTCATCGGGGGTGCAGGGTAGCAACCCTCTCGCCAACTGGAAGATCAGCGGCCCGGGCGCGAAGGCCACAAAAAAGGTACGTTTCGGCCTGCGATGGGACGGGGGGGGGGGGGGGGGGGGGGAAGAGGGGGGGGATGCTGGGCGCTGAGGAGCGCGCCGCTGCCGTTTGCCCGCCTCCAGGTGTACGAGAAGGCGGTGAAGGGGTACGCGTTCAGCTGCCAGGGCGGCCATGGCTTCAAGATGCAGTTCCCCAAAGACGAGCGCAAAGGGAGTGCGTCCGCGCCCATCAGCCCCGCCTCCTTCCCTGCCCTCGACGCCCGGCCCTGGAGCCCTCTACAAGCGCTGCATGGGCACATCTTTGGGGCGTGTTGGACTAATACCGCCTTGGGCGCAGCCAGCATATAGTCTGAGCCCCCCCCCCCCCCCCCCCCCCCCCCCCCTCTCTCCTCCCTCTTTTCCCCCTTTCGCCATCTTGGCAGTGGTGCTGCTGCAGCCGTACCTTGGCCTTCAGGTGTATATACTCGGAGGCCAGCCCTTCTCACTGGAGCTCAGGTATCCCCCCCCTCCCGTCCCCACACCCACCCACCCACCCACCACCCTCCTATCCTACTAATGCCTAGCAATGAACCGTATGTATTGAGAAATTTGTCTTCGCTTATCCCCAACCCCCATTGACCCATCCCCACGGCAGCGTGACAACCGCGGACAGCACCCGCCGGCGGCTGTTCCTATCCTCCTCCTTCCAGGAAGCCAAGGCTACTGCGCTGCAACGCGCAGGTGGGTGGGTGCAGGACACCCCGCCTGCAGTGCCCTCATGCGGCCCGCGCAATGGTGCCCTGAGAGCCCTGAGAGCCGTGAAGCAGAGAGCATTGCATCCCGTTACAGTGTTGGGTGCGGCATGCATCGTTTGTAAACAGCTGGCCGGCACAGCAGCATCCAGCTCCATTGCCACCGCGCTCACCCCTTGCCCCCCCCCCCCCCCCCCCCGCTCCTTTCGCCTGCCTCCTCCGCCAGGTCCCGCTGCAGGCCCTTCAGCGTGACTGCTGGCTGAACCTCGCATTCAACGTGGCGTCGCTTGTGGGGGGACTGCTTTGGCGGGCAACCTTTCCGCTCCCTGGACCTCATGATCCTGGGCGGCGCCTTCAAGGTGGGGAGACGTTCCTGTATCACGCGTTTCCCGGTTGCCCTCTGGTTGACTGGCTCTATCACGCGCATAGCGCAGCGTTCTCTCGAACACAGCTGAACAAACTGTAGTCAACTTTGTCGTTTTAGCCGTGTGCTGTTATGTTTAGTGCTTGCAGTCCCAATTGCTGTGATACGTTTGCTTTCTATCCATTGTCGGGGATATAGATGTGCTTTGGATTGCATGTAATGCATGCCCACCGCCCCACTGCTCTATTGACGACGGGTGCTGTACCGTATGCTGCCTTTGCTCTGCAGCTGCGGAGGATATTCACACTGAAGCAGCCGCCTCCCGACACGGTCACCCAGCGGCCGGTGCCCCCCCCCCCCCCCCCCCCCCCCTTTCCTCCTACTTTTATTTCCCCTCTGCCCCATGCACACAGTCCAGGCGGCGCCTCACTGGCAGCATGGTAGGTAGCATGGTATGGTAGCATGGCAGCATGGTAATGGTAGCACCACATTGTGCCCTCCGTGAGGTGGATGCAAACGTGGGGCCGTGGCAGCCGCTCAGTCAGGGACGCGCATGTCTGCACTGCACCAGGCGTTGGACGCCATGCCGCTGCCCACAGCGCTCAATTACCCGATCGGCGTGGAGCACGTCACGCAGGTGCGCTGCTTGGACGGTAGGGCTGGTCCCTGTACGGTGGAAGGAACGAACAGTGGACTTTGGGAGGCTCGGCAAGGGAGGCCAGGCAGAGGGAGGAGGGGGGGGGGGGGGGGGGGGGGGGGGGGGTGCCGTGGGAGGGGAGGGTAGGGGAGGGTGCAGTGATGTGGATGCTGAGGGCCGCTCGCCGGGGCTTCATTGTGGGCGTGCAGGTGCTGGACACGCTAGCGCAGTGCGGGTCTGCGGCAAACATGGTGCACCTCAACGGGAAGCATGACCACGGCGAGGCGGCGGGCTCCCTGCAGCTGGTAAGAGGCAGCCCCCCCCCCCCCCCCCCACCCCCCCCCCGCTTTCTTCATTGCGGTGTAACCAGGGGTGTGGAAGGGGGGTCATCGCTCTTGCGGCGCGGTGTCCCTTATGCGTGAGTGACGCTGGTACCATGGTCCACTGAGACGTTGGTCCGTTCTGCGCTGTGATACCTGGCCGTGGGATGCGCAGGGCATCCAGGGGGAGGCGTCGCCACCCGCCAAGCGCGGGGCCGCACGGCGGCGGGCGCACTCTGGCAGCCGCATCGCCTCCCCCGGCAGCGGCACCTCCGACTCGCGGATCCCGGGCTCCCCCTCGCGCACTGCAGCCGCCATGGCCTGGGCACACCGTGCCGGCGGGAAATGGCGGACCGCACGACGGGCGGCGGGTGCAGTCAGCGGCGCTGCAGCGCGCAGGCAGCCCCGGGCAAGCGGGCGCTTGGGTCTGGTGCCACTGGAGCGGAGGCCGCAACGGGGGCCGCAAGGTGGCGTCGGCGGCCAGCAGGGCAACGCGATCAGGGGCGCAACTCGGGCTGGGGCCGCGTGGGCGCCGCAGCGGCCGCAGCCAGCGCGCGTCCAACCTGGGCTGCAGAGTGCGCGGACATCCCTTTCCCGCTGGGCACACCCCTCCCTGCTTCCACCGCATCGACTGTTAGGGTATACTTGGAAACCCTTTTTACTGCCCCCCCCCCCCCCCCCCCCCCTAGTTTCCCTTATTTTGCTCCCTTGCTCCCTCCCCTCTCTGGTCTGCCACTTAACTCTTTATTAACTGCCCCTGGTGGACCCGCAGGTGAATGGGTCGCATGGCTCGGCATCCGAGCAGCCCGCGCTGCCGCCGCCCAGCCCCGCCCTCGACGGCCGCCCATGTCACGACCGCATGAGCAACCGCCAGTCCTCGCTCCCCCGGGCAGCAACGGTGCGCTGGGTTGGGCCGTCCAGCCCAAAGCGGTCGCCCAAGCCAACCGAGAGGGTCCGCGCCTCCAACAGCTTCAGTGCAATTCATCTCCGATCCACCAGGGTGACCTCCCCAAGGACCCAAACACACATAAGACCGAACCCTGAATAGTATGGCATATTTTGGGAATTACACACATTTCAAACCCCCGGTACTGTCAGCGACTTGGAACCTGGTACAGTATTTGGAAACCTGACAGGAACCTATACTCGTTGGGAAACCCTAAAGTTCCCCCGTGTCCGATCTTTTTGGGCACCCGCACGGGGAGATGGTCGCGGGGCCACAGTGCAGGCGCTTTGCTGCTTGTGCTGGGCGACGGCGGCCCTGACTCTTCCCTGGCGCCGCGTCAGGTGGAGGGCGGGCTGCCGGGCGTGGTTGGCATGAGCGCGGACAAGCGGGGCGCAGGGATGGAGCCGTGGGCCACCGAGTCGGTGCGCGTCTCGGGCAGTGTTCAACTTTTCCAAGTACAAGCGCCAACGGGCGCTACAGCGACGGCGACGGCGCGCCGCTGGTATCCTACCTACCACCCCCCCCCCCCCCCCCCAACCTCCAACACCCCACCTACACCACCACCACCACCACATTCGGCCCCCACGTGCTGCGTGACAAACTGTGACTTTTTGGGCGTCCCAGGAGGGACTTCGGGTCAGTTGCCCGGGCAAATTATCCCTTAACTGTGCACCTCAGTTCAAGCCTGGACGAGGGAACATGGTTTTGGGGTTGGAAAATGCCTAAACCCTGAACTCCTGCTGGGCTGGTCTCGATGTTTTAGGCAGGATAAGTAAAGCTGATATATTCAATGTTTTTTGGGGCAGGACGCTGGCTATCATGTAACCCTGGCCAAGATTCGTTCCAAACCTAGGAAACCCTTGTTACTCATGAGCTTAGACGCTATTGCGTTCATTCCACCCTCCTTTGTTGTAACCATTTAATTGGCTTGGCTGGTTGCAAGAAACAGTGAATCGCGCCATGTTCCAAAACGCTTACCAGTCAGTAGTTGTCATCCAGACGTGGCTGATGGAGAGACTGGCTGCCCCCTTTGCCGCCACCCCCTCTTGGCGCAGAGCCCGTCCGCCAGTGGGCGCAAGTTTTGGAACGACACATCCCGGCTGCGCGCGGAGGACGTGCCGCTGCGCCGCCAGGCGGACCACATCAGCCACAGCAGCATGAGCCGGAGCACGCTGGCGGCAGCCCGGGCCCGTCCTCGCCCTACGGCGGGCGCGTGCCCCCGCTGTCACCCTCCCCCGGCCCGCCAGGCGACCGGTCGCTAAGCGGGCTGAAGAGCGTGCCCGCCGCGCGGACACTCAACTCAGTATGGATGGGCCCATCGCGAGCGACCAGCCGCCAGCTTCTCCGGCAAGAGCAACCCCGCGCCGCCCTCCATCAGCGGCGCCATCCCCCGCTCGGCTTTGGCGGCCCGTCACTGGAGCCGCCTGCGCCGCTCGCCAGCACGTGCGCCCCACCCCACCCACGCACCACCACCTCTACCACCGCCACGCACCAAGTATTCCCTTTGTGGCCGGCAGCCGGTGCCAGAGCTGAGCGATGACCCGCGGTGTCAAGTAGCAGACCGATACTAACATCAGTACAAAAAGGTGGTGTTTTTCAGACGTTTACAAGTGATATTCTAAAATGCCTGCTGCACGGGCTGCAGGCCGCTTTTTAAGTTGTTTGCTTTGATATTGCATCCGTACTGCGTAAGATTTGGGTTCCTAGTGCTGCTTTTTATTATTACCACGAGTGCTTTGTTGGTGGAGAAGCTACCGGCGCCGACTCAGGAATCAGACCAGGAAGTAAAAACTCGCCGTACAGGTCAGAGGTCAGATGTCGACAAGTTACAGCGAAACATAGGCGAATGCTCATGGTGGTTGCATGCCGGCCCAATTTGAGGCCTGTATCACGGGTTTTTACTATATAGGTGCGCCGGCATCCGTATACTGTTGACATATTTATAAATCGCCTCGGTCTGATTGCTGAATTATTATATGGGTATGTTATACACATATGTCAATAAATTGATCCAATTGCACGTAGTACAGATGTATCATTGCTATTGAGTAGGTAAGTGTGCGTGTGGTGTGTGTGTGTGTGTGTGTGTGTGTGATCACCGTCAGAGACCTTTCCGTAGGGGTGCCGACGCACCTACAAACCTTTATTATTGGCTCACATTGGGCTGGCATGCAACCTACATAAGATCCGCTGTAGCATTGTATCCGAACTTAGCAGCATGGCTTGTTCTTATTCGCTTATTACGTCATCACATCTGTAGATGCGCCCTAATGGGATGCGCATGGAGGTGTCGGTGCTTGTCGTCCATCGTGGATGGCCAACCCGCTATCTGGAAGGCCCTTGTTTCACTCCTGGTGCGGCCGGGCTGCCACAGGTCCGCCGCAACCTGGTGCCCTCCATCGCGGAGCACCCCGGAAGGAGCTGGAGCTGCCGTCGCCGGTGCGCTGCAGTAACAGCGCAATCGGGTAAGCCACCGCGACATCCAGCCAAAGCTTCCATGACTCCCCCCCCCCCCCCCCCCCTTTCTTCCTCCTTCCTGGCCCTTTTGCGGCACCCGAAGTCCCTAAACACGGTGTAGGGG